>CABFOV010003130.1:0-11024 GCA_902141375.1 Timema poppense
GCTGAAAATTATAACAAATCAACTTTAATACACATTGCTTTTAGCTTGTACCGAACTATTTTTACCAGACAAAAATTTGTAAATTTTTATCATCACGCACATATACGCCTCAATCACCAAAGTACAAGGAAAGCATTATTTCCAAATTTCTAAACCAATCCATTCGAGTGTCGCACATTCTAAACTTTTTTTTTAGCTTTATCAAATATGTAAAGTCTATTTTTTGAACTCGAGTTCTATTTCATAAATACTTAAAACCTTTGACATTGTTAATCTTTATTCACCTAATCTATTAAATAATTTTTCATATAACAACTCTCGGAAATAGCATTACTTGATAATGACTTAAGTTGGAAGACCAAATACATCAAGATAAAAATATCTCAAAGCTCAACTATGGTGTCATTTTATTATTCTTTAAATATTTGTCTTTGTGTACAGTATGGCTGTGAAATTAGCCAATTCAAACACTTCTCTTACTAATAATCTTGGGTTGAGGGAAGTAAATTTTCTTTGAGAAATTCTTTTTTATTAGCACAGTTGGTAATGTTTAATTTTCAGGCAATTTCAGGATAAAGGTAAACAACGACATTGTTAGTGTTAGTTCCCATTTAAATCAACAAAATTGACCATAATTCGCATTTAAAAGGCAAAATTGTCAATTTTGCAAAAAGATTTTATTTTGTTTTAGTTCACGAATGTATTAATACTCCAAATGTTACAATAAAATGGTCTTTAAATATGTTTTGATTGTAATGTAATTTTAACGTACTAAATAAATGTTTGTAAAGACATGTCTTTCAAAATTTCGGTGCCAACTATAAATTATTAATAATTTAAGTTCACTGTTGAATATTTTGGATTTATATCAAGATGTCTAAAACAGTTTATCTACCTTGCACTTATCCCACTCCTTTTTACAAATAGTTACCACAACATATTTAAATTTTTTATTATGAATTTGATGGGAAAAAAAATCTATTCAAAAATGTTTGTTTGTTATTTTGAATATTACCTTTTTAATATTGTAAATAAACTGAACCAAATGATCGGCATTGATGATATGTCAAAAGATTATCTGTATGATGGATGATTGCCCAACCCTAATTAAACTAATTTTACTAAACATTTTCTGTAAATGATTTTTTTTAACACCAATTCTTACTACCTGTTGAGGTTATATGCCTATTTACTAATTACGCTATTGGTTTTAGGACTTTAAAAGGTTGTATTTTGAGGAAGTGTATCCACATTTGCATGGAGAGCGTTATAACATAAAATTCATCAGGTTTAGTATTTACTAAACAAGCAACCACACTGTTAAATATGGTATAATGTTTTTTAATGATATATTTTATTTAGACAACTTTTAGCTAGTTATTACTTTTATTGTGACCTATTTTTTTAAGGACCCACACAATTGGTGCATTGGTGAGTTTGAGCGCGTCGATTTTGTAATGGTGGTGTCCTCACCTTCAACAAACCAGTTTGTGGGCATTTACAAGGGAGTGGACCAAATCAGTCTAAAACTGCTCAAGGAGAAGTTTGGAAACTCTAAATCTGGACTGAGATACTTCTCAGTACAACTGCCCTACTGCTCCGAGCAAGACATACCCTATGAAGCCAGGTATGTTAGTGTTAATAGGCTACTTGCTCTAGGCAGATATGTTAGTGGTAATGGGATACCCTTCTGGAGGCCAGGTATTTTAGAAATAATGAAATAGGTACTCTCTTATAGGCCAGGTATGTTAACAGTGATGGAATACCCTCTCAAGGTCAGCTATTCTATTGGTAATGGGCTACTGTCTCTAGACAAGTATGTAAGGCTCACAATGATATACACATACCTTGGTCATAGTCTGGCCATGATTTGCAGGACTTTTGCTTGGCCTAACCCAACTTTCTTGTCACTACGCTAATGATACACCATGAGTTTCCAGCAGGCAATCGCTTTCTTGCAAGCTACTGCTAGAAGAAAAGGCATGGTGTAAACTCGAGAAAAGTTGCAACAATGTACAAACTAAGCGCAAGTAGCAATGATTTTGCAGGAAAATAGAGAGGAGTGAACACACCAAAAAACAAAAAAAATAAGAGAAATGAATGCACCTAACAAATGAATGCGACAAAGTACAAAGTTGCCCACAAATTTTCTGACAAACATTATGGACGTCTTAAAATAATGGTTCCTGTGACTAGGTATCATATATTAGATGCGACTATAACCTTACTTAACACTTTGCCTGCTAATGCTTTGTATACTATTATGATCAGTCTGGCGGGCCCTTTTTCATAAAAACCTGCACATTTTCTAAATCTTACTAATAAGGGTATTTTATTGGTATAAAATCAGTACTTGAGTGAAATTTTTCTCTGTAATTTCTTCTTTAACATGTATTAATCAAATTACTCATATTCTTATAAAAAATTACCAGATTTAACCCTTAGATTTTTTAAGTTTTTCACCAAAACATTTTTCGTTTACAAACACTGAATATTTTATTAACACACTTATGATACATAAAACACTTTAAAATATATTAGTAAAAGTAAATTTCCACTAAAATGTTTTAAAACTATGTTTACATGACTAAAAAATTTAATTCCTAGGCCGTAATATGCTTTTATATGGTAGATTCTAAAACAAGGTGAAACACACAGGCCAACATCACAGTCTGTACATTGCCACCGGGTAAGTTTTCTATCAGCTTTTCTATATAATATTTTGCTTTTCTCTGACCCTTTGCTTCCCCTGATCTCTTGGCACAGGATCTGGAAAGTGGCGCTGAACTAACTGGCCTTTTTTTTCCCGCCGGGTGTTCCTGCAGTGTCACTTCCCCCATGCATACCTAAACCATTACTGATCTTCTCTGATACCATTGATTGAAATTGGCCGACCTTTGATTGCTTTATACAGCACACAAGAGTTTACAATGCAGCAGAACCAACAGTATAAACTAGAGATGGGCCGCTCAAATCTTTGAATCCTTGAATCCACCGAATCTTGACAAGTATTGGATATTCAAGTATTTGGTGTTTTACTGGATTCGATGGTCGAATCTTTCACCTCATTAACGAAGCATAATATTTTGAATTAAAAAATTAGTTAGGCCAACTTGAAAAGCACAACTTAATTCGTAATCATTATTTTGTCGGACGAAAGAGATAAGCGTGAATAAAATAATATTTTTTTTTAAACAGTAATTGTTAGATGTAGAAAATCTAACGTGCCTAATACCCTAACCCTCCCAAATCTATGGGAAACTTGGACTAGACCTTTACAGTGCATGCTCACTTCTGAAACTTTCACCTCATGAACAATCTCATAAATATTTTAATGAACACATTAAAATTGTTCAAAAACTGAAAATCAAAACTAGAATTACAAATAAACTTGAAATAAATAAAACAAATTATGGCTTTTTTTTACAAAAAAATAACATATTACACACAATACAAAGTCAGCCGCCATGACGTATATGTTTACTCGCCAGAGTGATGATTAATAAAGCATGACTGTTAATTATTACTACGCAACTGGTTTTAATTATCTACAACTATGCAAAGTACCCCAATTTATTTCATACGATCCTTAAGTTAGATACTTTGTTGAGTTTCATGAAAAATAAATACTGTCAACGGTTAGACACTGATAAAACTGTTTATTAATGCCTACCGGCCTATATATTGTATATCAATTGTTTGTTTGAAATTGATCACTTAGTAAACACTATCAAGTTTTAAGAATCAAATAATAACTTGATAATTCATAATTTTTTTTAAAATGGATTTTATCTAAGAGTTTTTTTAAAATACTTTATTGAAGTAATTGTAAACATATTCAAACATAGTTTTGCCTAATACAATGGGAATGAACATATTGCAAGAGTCGAAAATATGTTCATGTTTAAAATATTAGTATTATCAGAAATTGATAATTTATTTAAAAAAAATAAAAATAAAACATACTTAGGCATTATTGAATTCACTATATCCAATGTATGTTTAACTGCATGTTGTTTTAGTCTTTTTTAAAAATATCTGTTTGTATTTTTATTTTTGCTTTGTTATTAAAATAAATTATCCTTCAATGATGATTAAAGTTGACCAAAAGGTAACTAGGCCTAATCTGTTTGTTTATTTCACATTTTTTTTAGAAAATTTACTTATTCTATTAACACTCTTAAAAATAACTAAAAGACATTCAAATGTTGATTGATTTGATTTTTAAATAATAATGAGTCTTAGATTGTTTAATTTGGCTGGATTTTAACCAGTATTTTGTAAGGGGTGGTTGGGGTTGATTAAAATTTAAAGCATGATTGAAATAAATCTTAATTCACAGTTTAGGCCTATATTGTGTATATTCGTGGATTCAACCCATCTCTTTTATAAACAGCTTGTGGTTTTCACAATTGTTCCTACCATTGCAGTCTTTGTTGATTCTAGAGCCTGAACCAAAGGAACACTAGTAAAAAACTGATCAAGGCAGACAGTGTGCCCTAATCCCGCAAATTTATTCATGAGACGCAAAACTAAATCACAAGTACTATTGTCCTATGAGGGGTCTTTACCGGTATACACCTCAACATTACTAATGTATCCACTTTTAGAATCTGCCAACATAAATAATTTTATTCCATATTTATTTGATTTTTGAGGCATATACACTTTGAATATCAATTTTACACTAAATGGACAGACTCCTTCATCCAAACTAACTGCTTCACTAGGCTGATACGACTCTCTGAATTTATTTAAAATTTTATCCAAGAAAGGTTGGGCCTTATGTAGTGCATTGTAGCCATCTTCACCTTTATTTTTTGCGATAGAATTGTAATTGTGGTGAAATATTGACAATATTGAAATTAACCTTTCTCTCGAAAGAATATTTGGACAAAATGAACAACGAAAATGTGGATTCCTTGACCAATGAAGTTGAATTTCTGGTCGTGAACTTATGGTCATGTGTAGTATAATGGCCAGAAATTTCCGTACTTCTAATAATGTGACCTTTGCCCATGTACTATATCTAGATCTTGCGGTTAGCTTATTCTGTGTCCTAAAACCGGCTATTCTATTCCTTGCATATAGCTTAGTATTTAGTATGCTCCTTCATGTGTTTTATAATATCATCATCAATGAAATATAAGAACACATCTGGTTCTGTGCTGGTTTATCTAGATTGCAAGCTTGTGTAAGCCCACTCAAACCTGTAAAAACTGGAACAGTGGGCTGCTGATCAATTTAAGTCCATGTATCTGATGCTGGTTCGATCACTCTTCATTGTTTTTTTTCCACTGCTGCTGCCTTGACCAAAATCAGCATTAGGTAGGCCCATTTCTTGTCCAGTATCACTACTGCTATTTTCTTCAGCGCCATCACCATGTACTGAAATATAAAAATAATGTAAAAGCATTACTGGTGTACTTAAAAAATATTTGGATAATGTAAGCAAACATATTAGGTCAAATTGAGATAAAAATTATTGAAATAAAAAGTTCTACACAACTGGCAATTACTCTTTTTCAAAATGTAAATTTTAATGAAGCAAGGAAGTGTTACCAGTAAATGCAACAAGTGACTTTAACGTTTAGAAAAATAACCATACTTATAATCCTAGTTTGTTTACAAAATTTCTACCTTATATGACATTCATAACCATGGATAATATGAATGAAACAATCAACAATAACAATAATAATTTACTATTTAAGTTGTGATAAAATAAAACCAAATAAAACTTACTGTTAAACAAACCTAATTCATTTTCCGATGAAAAATTGGGATCCAATTCCGAATCATCAAAACAGCTTTCGTCTAAATAATCTAGTATATATTAGAAGTTAAACAATCCATAATACTACTAATAATACTAATAAA
This sequence comes from Timema poppense, assembly GCA_902141375.1. Lineage (NCBI taxonomy): Eukaryota > Metazoa > Arthropoda > Insecta > Phasmatodea > Timematidae > Timema > Timema poppense. The sequence continues at coordinate 5,881 of CABFOV010003130.1, forward strand.
ATAAACATTCAAAACTTTTAAAAATATAATATTGCAAACACAATTATTTCATTCATGAAGTAAACAAAACTAACATCTAAACCATAGACTCTAAACTTCACTGACAACACGTCTAGATTATAAAGTAAAGAGAATGTATTTTTAAAAAGCAGTGTGATCTATTGGCAAAAGTATACACTAAAATAATTAAATAACCCGTCCTTCATAACGTACTTTAGTAATATTACAACGGATACCATTAAGAAGAATGGAAAAGTAGCCGTAGTAATATTACGCCTCCCACAGAAATCCCAAATCTCCGGACATCGTAATATTACGACGTTAGCAGGCAAAGTGTTAACTATAATTGCTTGGCTATTTAATACATCAATTTAAAATGCCTATTTTCAGTCCACTTTAAAGGAATGTTTTAGTTAACACTTTGTTCAAATATAGCCCCATTATAGAAAATAAAATAACTAATGCTACCACACTCCACCTAAAATATCCCATGAATTCAACGTCGTGCCTGCTGTTGGGAAGGATGAGATGTATTTAAAAAGATATTTGTAATTTTATTTTTTTGTTTCCAGCTGATACTTGTTTACTTCCATTGCATTACAATGTCCTTAAACTAAAGTAAAAAGTTAGTTTTGTTAAAATATTGCACTAATATATTCATGTTCAGCACTGATTGTGTGTTCCAAGGATCCAAGGCGTTAATTCTCATATATTCCCACTCCATTACTTGCTTGATTAAATTAATTTATATAGTCCATTTGATTACTTGTCTTTAACAAATAAAAATGGTGATTTCTCGAGCGAGATTCAAGACTTGAGAGTGAAGTTTTGCCAGATGACAATGTGTGAACAGGTGCATGGCTGGCTGACTTCTTTTGTCGATCCACGGATTCTCCAATTCATTACCTGCAGTGCAACATGAATACCTTGCCTAGCAAGCAAGATATGGTTTTTTGTTACTGTTTTGTACTTTGGGTATGAACAGGAAAGCCCCTAGTCAAGATACTCACAAAGTATGGTATACGAGGGGTGTTCAAAAAGAAACCGAACTTTTGCTATAACATCTTTATTGCTTATTGTACAACATTTTAAGCACTGTCTTCCTCAAAGTAGTCCCCTCTACTGGCAATACACCGTTCCCAATGCTGCTTCCATTTTTGGAAAGCCTCCTGGAACGCACTTTGTGGGATGGCGCACAGGTCTCTTGTCGCATTGTCCCGAATCTCCTCTATGGTTTGGAAACGACGTCCCTTCAACTTGGTTTTAAGTTTGGGAAACAGGAAAAAGTCTGCTGGGCCTAGGTCCGGAGAATACGGTGGATGGGGCACTATGGGAGTGTGATGTTTTGCTAGATAGCTGCGGACAAGGAGCGATGCGTGAGCCGGCGCATTGTCATGATGCAACATCCAAGTCTGGTTTTCCCACAATTCAGGCCTCTTCCTGTGCACAGCATCCCTCAAACGCGCTAGAATTCCCTGGTAGACTTCCTTGTTTAACATTTGACGACGACGTGGTACAAATTACTGATGGACAATGCCTTTGAAGTCAAAAAACACAACCAACTGACTCATGCATACTTTTTTTTGGACGAGGAGACCCTTTGCCCACCCACTGTGACAACTGCACCTTCGTTTCAATATCATAGCCATAAACCCACGTCTCATTGCCTGTTATGATGTACTTAAGGAAGTTTTCATTGTCATTGGCAGTGGCAAGCAGTTCCTGGGTGATTTCAACATGGCTCTGTTTCTGATTATCAGTCAACAAACGCAGCACGAGCTTTGCACTGACATGACACATATCAAGTTTGTCACTCAAAATTTGATGGCATAATTCTACGCTGATTCCCACTTCATCAGAAACTTCTCGAACAGTTGAACGACGATTTCCACAAATCACAACACGAACTTTCTCGACATGGTCGTCATCTGTTGATGTGGAAGATCGTCCAGGCTTGGGATCATCACTGACCGACATTCTGCCATGTTCAAAATGCTTAAACCACTCATAGCTCTGCGTTTGACTCATACAGTCCTCCCCGTATGCTTGGCTAAGCGATTGAAATGTCTCTGTAAAAGTTTTGCCAAGTTTATAGCAAAATTTCACACACACACACACACACACACACACACGTTGGTCTTCAAGCTCTTTCATTGTCACTTTGACACTAATTCGACGAACATCTTGTGCACGTGCTCACTTCAGCGGATGTAACTCGCCAACTAACGGTCAGAGGGAAACGCGGCAAATGGCAGTTTGTTGTCTAAACCTGCCGCTACGTGCACTCAGTAGCCGCAGCGTGCTCCCTCTGCCGGTTGGCGGGCGATTTCAAAAGTTTGGTTTCTTTTTGAACACCCCTCGTATCATTATGGCTCTTAGCGAAGATTGAATACACTTTTTAGGGTCAGGGATACCCTCTTGAAACGTTGGTATGTTGAGTATACTTGAGTATGTTAGCAGTAATAAGATATCCTCCAGTTGTCTTGTACCTCGCAGATCCAGGTGTGTCAAGAGGTTTCATCTCATGCAAGACCTGGACAACATGCTCAGGTACATCCACAATAGAGGGGGAGGGCCACTGTGCAGCTGCATGGGCCCCAATATCCCAGGAGGTAGGGCTGAACTTGAGGCCAATGGTAGGTCCCTGCTCCAAGCTCTTGATGCTGCCAAGGCCAAGATAGCAAAGCTGCCGAGATCAGACGATGGGGCTGATCTCAGCTCATACCTCATTCCTGACCCGGATTCCCCTAACATGAGTCAGCCTAAGAGCTCGGCCACCACGGAAGGGGGAACAGACTCCCAGGAGCCACTGATGTCGATGGAGGAGAGGCAGGAGCCCTGGAGGTATGATCCTCCTCTACGCATTGACACAAGTGAATTCTGGAATCATCCCGCGGCTAGAAGAGACTCGTCTAAGAAGACTCCTAGAGGCACTATTCCCATACATCACATTGCTAAGTAGATAGATGGCTAACAAGTGCTGTAGAAACATTGAATTCATTGTTAAGCATAAACCAGTTGTTGCAAAATTGGTTGTAAAGAAAACAAAGGCCTAATTTAAATTTTAATACGGAGAGTTAAGACACATTGAAATACATGTGCTTAGGTTTTAAACTTGATGACAATTTGAATTGCAAATTTGACTACGGTGGAATTCTAAAAGAAAAAAATTTTTAAAGCAAATTGTTTCACATAAAAATTGTTTCAAATTCCATTTTAAATACAACCAATTAATGTTCTGTTATTTCAAGTGAAGCTTTGTGATATTTATAGTCAAATTACTTGAGGATGATGTTTAAAATGAGATTTTCAACTACTTAATACATTTCATGTCATATATTTAGTACAGACTTGCAGGGTTTTAGATCAAACTCATCGTTCTTAAATAAAGTTTAATTACAACTAGATAATAGTTTAAGCTTAATCTGATATACTATATGTTTCAGTGTTAGTTCATTTATAGTGACAATTAAGCTTTTTATTTTCAACCACAATTTTGAATTCACTTGAAAATCTTATAGACTCTTTAACATTTACGAATTCTCTTCATTATGTTTTGGGTCTGAATTAATATTTAACAAACTGAGCTAGGCCAAGAGCCTTAACCTATCGGCTAAGTGTTATGAGCAGGAATCCTGTGTTTGAAGACGTGCCGTGTAGGTCAGTGACTATTAACTTAACATCAAATGAGATAAACTGTTGAAGCTAATATTTCATTGATTGAGGGACCCTCTTTTATTTGTTTTGTACAAAGAGGGATGGGCATTAGGCATAGACGATTTATTTCTTGGCTATATTGTGAATGATTATGTTCAGTAATTAGCTGACTTTTCAAAGTTCTGGTTTAGCAAACAAATTTACTAAATCTTGTTAAACAATCTTGACTGTATTTAGTGAACAACTTTTCTTTATTTTTAGGATATGCATGAAATATACTATCTTATAGATGTTTTTATAAAATATATCTATATCTTAGAACAAAACTAGGGATTTGTGAGCTCAAGTGTTTTTATATAAGTATCAAATTTGAGCGAGTTTCAAAAGAAAGATTACAAGGCTGAGCCAAGCTTGAGTCAAGTTGATACAGTTTTAAAACTTTTATGACAAACAAAAAATGTTTTAAAATCCAATTAAACATGCTTTTAAAGTTTATATAAAAAGTTTGACTTTCATATTTTAATTTCAAATTAAATTCCATCGAATCTGAAATAAGGATTAATTATTTTTTTCTATTTTGACTTGAAGCTTTCTAATACCAAGAAAGATTAATTGTAAAACACTATAATTTAATTGGTAGGGAAGGAATAAACTAACCTGAAAGTTTATTTGTTTCTATCAAGACTTAACCTAACTATTCTTTTAAGCTAACTTCCTTCACTATAGCTTATATAACGGTATTTTACCATGTTTCTACACTTTTTTTTATTATCTCTAATTAGGAATTTTGTTTTATAAATATTAATATTCAAATTGAAAATGAATCATCTAGTTTTGGATTCAGATTAAAGATAGAAAGTGCACAGCTTTACACAAGATTTAAAGTTTCTAAATGTATTTGTATACTCCATTGGTAAAGACATGCAAACGTGAGGTTATTTTTATGTGAAAAGTGGTGTTATTTTTCTGAAAAAGTTATATTTTATGCTGAAAGTGATATTATTTACATCAATACAAGTCGAATTATTATTCACTAAAATAAATTAGGGCTTAAGTCCAGAAAATGGTAGTACCACTTCTGGATACCCAACAATTTATACACCAAAATTAGGCTACTAGTATTATGATGAGATAAAGTGCTCCATATTAATCAAAGGGGTACTATTACTGGACTTGTTCTAAAATGAGCACTGTATTCATTATTTATTTCTCCACTCCAAGTTAATTGTAAACAAACTTTTCTTACACTTGGAAATGAAAACCTTGCCATTGTGGCCGTATTATTTTTCTAAGGTTTGTTTTTGCATCGGTTAAAACAATGTTGTATGTCACAAAAAAAATTTCAATCAACATTTGCACATGGTAATCAAACTGCCTCCTTTTGCCAATTAATATGACAAATCCTCCTTCTCCTTGGTCGTATTCAACAAAGTGATTACTTATTCCTGGTGTTTGATACTTCCTGAAATATTAGATACTATAAGACA
>CABFOV010003130.1:11091-70901 GCA_902141375.1 Timema poppense
CATTATTATTTTCAACACACATATTGAAGAATCATCTTAGACTCTACCATAAAATATGAGTGACTATCAACATTTTTTTTAGGAATAAATTAAATTTTCAAAATAAAACATAGCCTATGTTACTCGCTGATAATGTAGCTTTATATCAGTGAAAGAATTTTTAAAATTAGTCCAGTAGTTTTTGAGTTTATCCATTACAAACAAAAAATCAAATCTTTCCTCTTTATAATATTAGTGTAGATTTTCCTTTTGTTTTTATTATTTAATCTCCTTCAGGCAGGAATACTTGCATTAACATGATACAGTAACATTACAAAACTTGATTAAAACTGTTAACATGTTTCGTTCATACTGTGTATTTAACTATTTATTAACATATCAAAAGAAAAATCAAATATAAATACACATAAAACATTTCATGGTTAGATATATCAAATTTTATATCTCAATATCCTTACTTTTGATTTTTACAAAGCGCTATCGAAATAATCAATTGTCAAGCTATGTCAGATTAAACATGACTGCTTGTTGCAATTTCCATATATGTTAATATCCTTGCATGGGCCAAGTGTGAAATCTGTTAAAGGCTGAAAACAAGGAATCGATCTCTCGAAATCGAAATTTAAGTATCATATTTAGAAGAAGGTATAGATAGTAAATGTGGATAGAAACATATAAAAGGGACGAACACAAAATACCTGCTTCCAAATATAATACAATTATCTCATAAAGCAAAAGAGGTTTTCCTTAGAAATTTAAGAATTGAAATGGGTAAAAGTAGAAATCGTGATTTTTAATGTTGCCCTAAAAAGCCTAAATATCCATGAAAATATTTATAAATAGTTCTGTGCTCCGTTTTATAACTTTAAAATCAGCAAAAACAAATACTATTAATGTAAATGGTAAGCTTTGGCTTACTGTTATCTCTAGTGTTACCAAGTTGAAAATTATATTGAATGTATTTGCCATATTACAAAGAAATTGTGTTTATTTAGAAAAGAACTTGAATTCATGTTATATGTGTGAAAACAGTAAAATTAACGTTATCACAAATGACAATTTTGCATGTCTCTATCCATTAGTAATTGCTTTGCAATTGCGAGGTTCTAATTGATTAAAAGTTAATTTGGTTCAATTTCTAGTGAGATGATCAAATTGTTTGATTAAATATTTAATATGTTGGTTTGATTAACAATTAGTAGTTAATACTTAACTAATCAATACTATTGATAATAAAAATAAAATTGTATTGATTTTACTATTTGTGGGCTATTAGAAAAAGACAAAAAAGTTTTTATTTTATTTTTTGCAAAATTTACCTAAATTTATAGTTAATTATAACTGTTACCAGCCCATCCTTGCTAATAGTGCGAATTGCTTTGAGTGTATTTTATAAAATTGAGCTTTTGACCCTTTGAAATTACTAAAAAATGTAAAAATTGTTATTAAAAATGTTTATATTTTTTACAATATTTTAAGACTTATGTCCTCTTTATAAAAGCAAAATTAGCCTCCTTTTTTATTGGTCCAACTAATATAATGAAGCAACAAAACTACTTTATTTGCTCCTTTTGGCAAGTGTTGTAACATACAGGATGTCACTCGTGTAGTCATTGATCTTAATTGAGTGCCTGTATAAGTATTGAGTTATTCCGTCGAGCGCAAAGTTTAGTCCTTTCAACAGCTTTGCGAGTTTAAATGTTTCCGTTCACTCAATATCTCCGTTCAAGTTGTCAAATGAGTCACACACTGTGACTATGTTCACAGTTAAATGACAACATTATCATTAAATACGCACATGCACACATGTTATAAAGTTTTTAAATTATTGAGCAATTTTATACATTATCAGCTTTAAGCCCCATTTATTTTTAAACAAATATTATATAACCTAATTTACTGAATTGAAGGTTGTTTTATAAGTTTTTATTCAATTTTAATATGTAAACTATGTGTATTTGTAAAATAATTTAATGTGAAAGAGATGCTTTAAAGGTATGATATAATGCCATTTTCATTTTTGAGATTATAATATTTGAAGCTAAATTCAGTCTTGTTGAAAACAATCAAAACTCTTGTTGACTGTAAAGTGCCATTTATAACTTGTTGATTGTTGTTTATTGTTATTGTTTAACTGTTAGTCGATAATATACTTGGCTGTAATTACTGTTGCAAATTTAACGAAGTGCTTTGTTTTTTAATCGTTAAAGCGAGTTTGTTTGCTTTGCATTAAGTATGGCTGCAAAGGGTTATAATTTTAATAAATGTTTTTTCTTTGAATTTGGATGAGGGATTGGTTTGATCACTTTTTCTGTTGACAAAAATAGAATCTTAGCTTACTTAAGTAAATATCTAAATAAGCTTGCTCCATAGTTAATCTAGAAAGATTTGATATTTGACAATCTTACAATATTTATTGAATCCAAATATTATGTTTATCTATGTAGTTAATTCAGAATCATATAGTTACAAAACACATTCCAATATCGTTCATCAAAAGTATGGTCTGAGGAAAACCACTTTGAAGCTGAAATTGTGTGGTTTGTCACAAGAGGGTGTGAAATGTAATTAAACTAGGGTTATAACGAGGAATATAAGGTATTGCTTGATTAGTGGTAAGTTTGTAAGTGGCAGTGCGCGCCTTCATGCGTCTATACCTTGATGTGATGAGAAATAAGTCGCAGAGCTCCCAAATCAATACTCTGCAGAGCACAAGCTCATGCAGGCCTGTAGACATCTCACATAGACCAACCACTTCTCTTAAGCTAATGGATCTCAGACCTTGCTGCAGTCAAAGGCATCCAAATGGATTTAAAGAAAAAAATATGAAATAGCTCATTCCTAAATACAGTCTCAGGTTTTAATAAGATTGCTTGATGACAAACCAACCTCCTGCTGTTAAGGTTTGAACGAGGTCCATGTTTGGTTGAGAGAATGTACCTACCTGTTTTATATTGTTTCTTAGTATTCTAGTAAATAAGTTTGTGTTGAACAATTTAACTGAGAAAATTTGATGATGAATTTTGTTGGTTGATTTTAATGTGGTTCATTGTCTATTTTAATTCACTAAGATGAGCATTTGTTGAGTCACACACTGGCTAGACGTGTTCTGAAATGTTTCCAATGTTTGAACTGATCATGTGACCTAGTATTGCACGTTATACAAAATCCTTGGAACTGAGAAACTTAGGTCTTAAAATTATGAAATACTTCCTATCATTCATTGGTTTCTAATTATTGTAATTACACTTACTAAAATATGTAATCTAGTTCAACTGTACTTTAAACTTGCTTGCATTTTCACTAGTCATAAATTTTATTTAAGACTTATATCATAAAGCCTGTGTGAATCCAAAATTTTCAATTTTGAATTGATTTTGAATCTTAGCACACTGATACAAATTGGATATTATGCTTAAAAGTAGTTTTGAATTGAATTCTAATCAAATTTCTTACCTAAATAAAATTTTGAGTTTGATCTGAATTGAATATTTACTAATACTTTTAGACTAATTATATCTGATGCTTGGAAAAAAATTGAATCAAACTTTTTATTTAAAAAACAAGTTCTATCAAATCATTTATTTAAGGATTACTATGATAGTGTTTTAAATAGAACGCATGTTGAATAGTCTATTATTCTAAGTTTTTTAATCCAATCCAATAATGAAATATTAAAAAAGGTATAATCACTAATTACACATTTTAGGTTCACTAAAAAAAATCTAATCAAATTTCAAAGGTTGTTTTATATTTACAAAAAAAGGTGGATCTGACAGCTTAAATAAAATAAGACAGTCATTGTCACAAAAATCTGTCCCCCCACTTGATTCCTTTGTGACCTGAAACTCAAGTTAATTTCTCAGTTCAATCTACTAATACAGTCTGATTATAATAACTTATAATTTAATTTGTTAAGCAACAATGAGTTATAGATTTCCAATTTTGAACTAAACCCATCGAATCTGACTACTATTTATTTGAATTAAATTTTCTGAATCAAATCCGAATATTTTCTACATTTGTATTCAAGTATGCTTCAGATTTGGAATTTATAAGTTTCACACAGGCTTGGTAAAGCACTTGCTCATTAGCTTTCCAACTCTACTCCTAATACACTGTTAAGATGTTGACTACCCAGTAGTGAGACTAGCTTCATATTACACTGTTAAGATGTTGACTACCCAGTAATGAGACTAGCTTCTTATTACACTGGTAAGATGTTGACTACCCAGTAGTGTGACTAGCTTCTTATTACACTGTTAAGATGTTGACTACCCAGTAGTGAGACTAGCTTCATATTACAACGTTAAGATGTTGACTACCCAGTTGTGTGACTAGCTTCTTATTACACTGTTAAGATGTTGACTAACCGGTACCCAGTTGTGTGATTAACTTCTTATTACACTGTTAAGATGTTGATTACCCATTTGTGTGACTAGCTTCTTATTACACTGTTAGGATGTTGATTACACAGTTGTGTGACTCTTCTTATTACACTGGTAAGATGTTGACTACCCAGTAGTGTGACTAGTTTCTTATTACACTGGTAAGATGTTGATTACACAGTTGTGAGACTAGCTGCATATTATACTGGTAAGATGTTGAATACACAGTTGTGTGACTAGCTTCTTATTACACTGGTAAGACGTGAACAACACAGCTGTATGACTATATATTTATTACACTGGTAAGATTTTGATACAGGTGGAATTAAATATTTTAAAAATGTAATTACCATATGATAGTTTCTTGTTACTAATCATATATGTAATTTATGATTGTTCTTTGTAACTAATCATCTCCAAACCATTTAAAAATTATTGTTAATTGTCTTTCAGCAACATCCATGTTTAGGATTTATACATGGCAACTTAAATACTGAATATCAAATTAAAATTAAAATTAGAATTAGATTCTTATTTATCAGTCACATTTTGAGATCCTAGAATGATAAAAAATTGTTACTCTGATATTTTCACTTAAATGAAATGTTTCTTTTTTTATGAAAATAAAAGTTTTATTTACACTTTGACTTGTTTTTATTGTCGTTGAAAGAGTTTAATAAAATATCGGATTCACCTTTTCACACATTGGGGGCATCCAGCCAAACTGATATCTTGAAAATTGTAAAGATCTTGTGCATGACCAACCTTTTGCTAATAAATCTTAAGGTACTTTTTTTTACATCCTTTACTGTTTCCAGCCTGTGACCTGGGTCACTTATTTATTCGTCATATTTTTCATCTAACCAACTTACTAGACCTGTCGTAGCTTCATATGCCATACAATCTAACTTAAGACTAGAACAGACACAACACACTGGCTGTTAATTCATCACTGTGAAAGGGCAAACCCACATTTCACCAACGATAAATTTTTCAGACATGCTGAGAATCGAACCCGGGACTCTTATCTCAGTAGATAGCCATGCTACCGACTGACATTAAGTGATGGATCAAATCTTCTGTTACATCTCAAACTCAAATCTGAGAATGACCTAACTCTACTAAAACCTCAACCAAGCTCCCGACCTTTCAAAAAAATAGTTTTCAAAACCTGACAAAGATATTAACCAGCAGCCATTCTCTTTAGCAAGATAACCAACTAGATTTATCCCATCAAAGGCAGTCACATCTGTGACATAATTTATCATCAAGTGCCAACAATGTACTGCACAATATATTGGCCTCATTACTGAAATTCAGCGTAAACTCATGAACAGACGTCACCATCACATCAAAATCAGGAACCCAGTACGCGACACATGCCTACACCCATCACCTTGACTTAGAAGACTGCTACACTGTGAAGAAGATGGGAACTGGCACATTAATTGATCACGAAGTCTAGAAAACCACCCAATCAAAATATTTGCCAACTATTCCTTATTCAAACCCTATTGCACCACTAATATCCTAACTTACACATAGAATAATAGGGAATTTTAATCCACCAAAGAAGTTAAAAAAGATAATAGGACGCTCGAAGCCTATTGTATTCGAGATATTTTAGATTTGTATTAATATCAAAAAAGTATCTCAAATACAATTAAAACTATGAAAAAGACCTTGTAAAGTTGGGAAAGTAATAAAATCACAAAATATGATTGCATCATATCATGAACTTAACCACTATAATAGATTGGCTATTAATCCATCAAAATTGTACCAATATAATTACATTATAATAAAATATTATTTGTTTGTGGCACCGAGCCTCACACAACCTTAAAAAAAATTAAATATAACATATTTTCACAACTAAAGTTGTACATTTAAAAAAATTTTGAGGCTTGAAATTTGAAAGAAAATTTAATATTTGGATTTGAGAAACATATAAGCCTGTGCAAACCTTCAAAATTTCAAATTCAAATCCAAAGCTTGATAAGATTCAAATTTGATTCAAAGTTTTGGAAGACTTAAATTTTATTTAAAATTTCAAATCCAAATAAATCTTAGATTCAGATTCGATGGGTTTAGCCCAAAATTCGAACCTATAGTCTATAATCATTTAACAAATTAATATAATCAGACTGGAAACCAGTTGCGTGGTAGAATGAATAGAAAAAAATATTTTGAGTCCAGTTTGTGAGTGACAAATTTGTGACAATGAATATCTTGTACTTACTATGATTAAAAAAGTGGTGTGATCATTATTAGATTTTTCACTATTTGAGATAAAATGCTATTTATTGCATTATTTTTTAATAAACCTGTAAATGTGTTTAAAATGCTTAAAAATTGTTGAAATATATTATTATTGGATTGTATTTGAAAACTTAACATAGTGAAATATATAACACAAATTTTATTTGTAACATTTTCATAGTAAGCCTAAAATAAATTAATTCTTATATGAACCTATTTCTAAAATAAAGTTTTTGATCCAATTTATTTTAATCAATTGATTCATCTAAGATTCAATTTAATAAAATAAATATAGCATGAGACTCGATTCTGATTTGACTCAAAAAATTTCAAGGGCACTTCCTTTTAGATCCTCTCAACTCCCACCCCTTGCCTCAATCACGCCTCCAAGATATTTTACATTTGTACTTTCCACAGCTCAACATTTGGAATGTATTTTCTAAATTTCAAATTTACAGTTTTTTAAGGATATATTTAAATGTTACATCAGTAAAAAGCATTTTGTTCACTGTTAAAACAGATTTACATGGATATATTTGAAACAAAACATTTCAGTCTCACGACATACAATTACAATGTAAGTGATATGTATTCAAAACAGCCCCATACAATAAATAAAACACTCTGGCATAACTCGACATGTAGCATACAGTATTCTTAATAAAAATAAACCTAAACAATTAAGCCCTTGGTATTTAATTTAAAACATCTGTTTTAGTAAACATTGTAGCCATTTTAATTACATCATGATTGTCTTTTTACACCATTTCACATTGATTTAAACATAATCACTAAAAGCCATGCAAATGTAAATACATGTTAATATCACTGTAATGTTGATGTTGACATTAATATTGACAAAGATTATACAATAAATTAATATATATTTTAGTTTACAACCCTATTTGTGTTGAGTTACAACATTTATCTGATATTTTACAACTCATAGCAATAATTTAAAGTGTGAACTATTCATTACTGTCAGTAAACACACCTAGGATATAAAGCATTTGGACAAATCTGGCAAATGTGTACAAATTAAACTTTGTATTGTCAACTGGGCTAGCTTTGATAGACAAGATAAATTGAACACATTTTCATAAAATACTATTTTATATAATTTTATTAGTAAAAATTAGAAAAAAAATTGTTTCTTGAGTTGTATACAAATTAGCTATAAAAACATTATTTTCTCATATTTTCTATGAAAAATACATTTTATGTTGTTTTATGAGAAGTGTTTTAATCTCACTCTGCCCTTCAAAGCCACCTCGGTTAATTAATGGTAACATAAGTAGGGAAATTAAGCAATGCTATGGTTTAATTAGGTACCTACTTTAAAATAGGGGTTGAGTGAGTTTGATAGAATTCTACTTTTTTATTTTTTTTATCACTGTGTCCTACCTGTTCAGGTTATACACCTATGCACTAATTACACTAATGGTTCTAGGGATAAGAAAGGCTATAGTTAGAGAGAAATGCACCCGCATTTGCATGCAGGCCGAGTGGAAAAACCACCCTCAGTACACCCAACCAGGATTGAACCTTGCTTGATCTCCTGGTCCTCGGCAGTCTAGTCCAACACGAGATTAGCGTGTTAGGCCACGCGTCCACTTAACCAAGTCAGAAATCTATTAAGTATTGGGTCCAGCCTGAATTGAATAAATATGTAATTCTAAACTTGGTGCTGGCCTTGTAAAGAAAGAAGTTAAAGGAGTGATGATTTTTAAGTTATACCCTTCGTGTACCGTGAAAGATAGCTAACCTACCTTGATTGGTTCCACTATGGTTTAGTTCAGGGGTTGGAAACCTGTTGATCATGATTGAATGGTCAATCTTGTGGCAATTTTTAGTCGATCACATAAGAAAACTACATCGTCCTTAAAATTAGATCGTCTAAACCCGCAAATATATTAAGTACTTTTAAATAATATTTGAGTGTAACCAAATAAATTTTGGTTGGTCATAATCGGTAACGTTAAGAAAATAAAATAGTTTAATATTAACTTATACATTTTATTTATTATTTTTTTCAGCTAGAAAGGTGGGGACATACAAATTTGAGGAATGATTGAATTTAAGGAATAAATATAAAATGGAAAAAAAAACAACAGTGAATCAATGGGTGATCACGGGACTTTTGATAAGTTTTTAAGTCGATTTGAGCCCAAAAAGATTGTGATCCCTGGTGTAGTTTACAGAAGGGGCTTTTATCTTTACAGGTAAACATAGTGTACATAATACACTTTGTGTGCTAACAGCTAAGATACACTTGATAAAATCTTGCATTAAGCTATTTTTTTCACCAGCCTGAAAAGTATATACGTCTCTATGGCCTAACCTTTTTCTCTATGAATCCTATCAGTGGCGTAGTTATTATTATGAAGAAGGGAAGACTAAAATTATAGAATGTCTTATTATCGTATATCTCCTTATATATTATCTTTAGCCGACAGCTTATTAAACATTACGTATATCACCGATTCTTGTGCATACAACAAGAATATTTTATGGTGGTATTCTCACTAAGATATATATCAGTCCATTTATTTACATTTTAAAACTAGGTTGAAACTTAATAATTTTAAAATTATTTGAAGATGTATAATTCACAAAACAACGTCTTAAGAGTTAAAGTTAAAAGTAACTAACAATAATGTTCATAAAGGCGACGATCTAGTGTCCAAATGGAAAAACCTCCAATAATTCCAGACTCCTTAATTTCTTAAACAAATAATAGCTTAAAAAAATTCAAGCTGTAATGTTTGACTCATTTAAAAAAAATTTGTATATATTTTATATTTGAAATAATTCTTCCTGTATATATAAGTAAAGAAATTATTTATATTTGATTTTAGTATATGACTCAATTGAATATTTGATTTAATTTAGCATATTTTCTCATTAATTTGTAATTAAAATTGATGAAGTATTTATCTCGGGTAGAAGGGAAAATTGTTTCATGCTTGAATAGCCTTTATAGTAGGTCTAATCTCATCAAGCATTAGCCAATCCTCATCCCCCCCTTCCCCTGTTCCTCTAAAACAGTCCATACCCCCTTACAACTACTCGGCAGCAGTGTTTGGCGAATCGTTTAGATTAGCTTTTTCTCAAGGTTAATAGGGATACCCCAGGAGTAGGGGAAGAGGGGCGTGAATCTTAAAGTAGTGACGACAACTAGAAGACAATTTTTTGCTACAGAGTGTGGTTAGTCTTAGTAGGGGAAGTGACAAATAAAAATAATAATTTCTCTGTGAAAAAGCAATGTTTTCAGTTTTATTGCTTTGGGAGTTGTTTTTAAACTCATAATAACATTTAAAGCTTTCCTATTTATTTCTCTTAGCTTTCAATTAGGTTTGAGAAGACTTAGTCTCATAGTCTACCCCGTTTCTACGCCCCTGCTTCTTACTCTCTCCAAAAGCCATTTTGCTCAGTTGCTGACCTTTGGATTCCATTGGACATTTGCACACTTGTTTCTTTGTTGGGTTTTCCCTCTCCCTGACCTGTTTTTCTCTAAACTTGCATTTCACAAACAATAATATACAAGTAGAGTAGAACAGAGTCTTCATCAGTATATACCATACAAGGCAAAAAAATAATAATTGCAAAACCAAAAAGCTGCTAATTCTGAAGATGTACTAAGATCTCAGCTCGAGCTCAAGTACTTGTAGCTACCTAGGTTAGACTTAAAATAAAAATAAACTTTAATAAGATTGTCAGTGGTAAGATATTTTGAGTAAAAATTTGTGGTAAACTATCATAAGAATTAGGGAAGATTTAGACCTATGGAGGCCCTGGGACTATATAAAAAATAAAAAATGGAGGCCCCAACATTAAACAAATATTCATCTTAATGGTATTATCATTTTTTCTCTACAAAATTAACTGTTGAAGCTAAATTCTAAAGACATTATTTAAATAAGTAAATATTGTCATCTCAATTATATTTGTCCAAAACAAAAATTAGCCTTTATTAAGTAAGTAGACCTGATATTGGTCATAAATAAGTAAAACATAACGTTTCTGGAGGGCCTGGGGCAGTCCCCAACCCCCTTAAAGCCTGTCTTGATAGACTAAGAATCAATATTAAAACCATACAAAATGGCAATATTACAAGCACTATAAGAGGAAAAATGAAGCTAATTTACTATAAATATGGATATTTTAACTGGATATCATATCCGAGAAAAATATCAATTGAGAAACTGTTGGAAAAAATAAATAGCTATAATTTCTTGGCAAAATTTTTATTTTTCAATGAATTTTCAGAATATTATTTTATTTGGGAAGTTTCGGTAGGCATATATTACAAGGTTAGTATATATTTAACAATGCAAATAAAATAATATATAAAATGTATGGAAAATTATAGTAGAAAATTTATCAAAAACTAATAAAGAAAACTGTTTTGAGATCAATTATTTTATACAGAATATTTGGGTGGAAATAATAGATATATTTATTAGTGGGGAAAAATATTGTATTTTATACAATATAACTAATAACTAATATAAAGCATAAACATTAAACTATATGTTAAGTATTGAAGAAAATACTTTAGTTGGAAAAACATACTTTGGAGCGATATCTTGTTGGAGAAACAAAATAAAAAAGTAACTTATCTATTTCATTAAAGGTATGTATGTATAGCAAGCACCCAACCTGAAGGTTGGTTGGATCCTCAACAGATCCACCGTCACCTGTAAAACCTAAGCAGCAGTGAAGAGGCCTACTAGGAAAATGAGGAGTTAGGTAGTTTCTCGTTGCTATCCTCACTGACCCAGAAGGTACTACTGCACATCAGTCTGCCAACCCCACTGACATGCAAACACCACCTGTCCCTACAAAACGTGACACCTTCACTCCATTCATCACAAAGGCTGGCTGTATAATGAATGTTAATTAATAGAAGGCCTATCGTTCATACCTCAGCCACTTTCAGATTTGTCAGAGACGTAAGTGAGACTGGAACAAATTAATGAAAGTAAAAATTTGCTCTAGTCCATTCCAGAATATATAGTGCATTGTAAACACTATATCTGACCAGAGATGGTAGGTGAATAACATTTAGACTCGGTACACACACAGTTCCATTGTAAAATAGCAAAACTTTCTAATACCATAGATTCTCTCTTGACTTGTCTTAGTTCTATAAACTAAAACAATTCATATATTTGCTATGAAATTCATCAGCCAAGCAAATATGTCTGTGTACATAATTCCGAAAACTAAACCACTCATAGGGGCATTGTCATCTTGGAAGGGCTCCCAGGGCTGAACATGAAGCCACTCTCCAGGTCAACGCCATCTTTAGGAGTCTTAGGCCCCACCATGGACATGTAGGGATGCGGCCTGCTCGGACTCAAGTAGGCATTACTGGTTACGGCTATCGGCCTTTTTTGAGGCCCCTCATTCTGGTAGCCAGCAAGATCTTCAGTAGACTCACTCCTTCTGGTGTGGTCTAATAGCTTCAGCTGATCTGGAAACTGTTGCTTTATATTGGCGTCTTGGTTGCTATGCTCTACATCTTGGAGGCCATGGTTGTGTCCAACAAAGGCTACATCATCATTTGATGGCTGTAGAATATCTACACTGTCTTTGAAGAATCCGTTTTCTTTGCATTCACAATCTATTAACAACCAGTTTTTAATTAGATGAGGTGAATATAAACAATTAGGTGGATTCCTATGTTCATATATTTTTCATTCCATTAATTTCCATTTATTTATATGAAATACGCCTTTGAGGGGCTCACTGGGCTTGAAAATCTAGTAGAGTAGAACACATAATATTTATAATATGTACACAAACACAATCTAGTAAAATATATTATATTTACAAGAATAAACATCTTGGCTGAATGTCTATTTTTTACTCTTTCGCTCTCTTACAGGTAGATAAAGTATTGTGATCGTGAAAAAAATTGAACTCGAGATTTTGATTAATGTCGACGTTTCATGACCCCCTGAATCCAAAAAAGTGGTTTTTGAATTTACATCTGTTTGTCTATCTGTACCTCGGACTAAAGCCTAAATATTTTACCGATCAGGCTAAAACTTGGTATCTAGGGTTTTCATAGGGTAGACCAGAAGGGTTTTTGGAATTGGATATCTAACCCTAAAACTAAGGGTAGCTTACTGAACGGCAAAAAGAGAAAAATTCTATTTTCTGAAAATTGGCTCCAACGATTTTTAATAGATTTCATTTCAAAACATTTATAAATATTCCAAACAAAATGGCTACTTTTAATATTTCGGCAAAATGACTTTAAGGGTTTTGGTCTGATGCGCAAATTCTTATTTTTTTCATATCTCCTTAACTATTTGAGATATGAAATTACTATTCATTGCAAATATGTAGGGCTATTTATAATACAAATCTTTTATTTGAAACATATTTTTATAAAGCTAATAACTTTCAAGTTATACGCAAATATAAATATATATTTTAACTTTTCGAACATTAGAGGTAACGTATTGCGACCGTAAAAAAAAATCAAACCTGAAATGTTGATGGATGTCGACGTCTCATGACCCCCGAACCCTAAAAAGTGGTTTTTGCAATGCACTCTGTTTGTGTGTCTGTTTAACCCCAAAATTAAGAGTAGATTAATAATAAGTGAAAAGAGAAAAAATCAATTTTTTCAAAATTGGCTCTAACGATTTTGATCAAAATTAGTATCTAGGCTTTGATCAAGTTTATAAATAAAATGACTATTTTAATTTTTCTATGAAGATTACTTTTAGGGTACTTTACAGAAGAGGAAATTTCCATATCTCTGCAATAATTTGAGATACTAAATAACTTATCATTGCAAAATTGTAGTACTATCAAAAATAAAAAAAACTTTTATTCGAAATATATTTTTATAAAACCAACAGTTTCTGAGATATTGGCAAATATACGTATTAATACAATTTTGTGGGCTTTAGTTGTAAAGAGATACTACTTAAATTTTAACGCATTAATTCTCTAATGCCATAGAGTAATTAAATATAAGTAATTCTCTCAAAATGTTTGTTATTTTTCCTTTGACTTCTCAGGGGAAATGTTTGTACAACAATGAGCTACTCCATCATTTTTGACTCAATGGTCAATATTTACATTTTTCATTGGTCAAAATTTATAAAAGAGGAATATAATAGCAATGCGATGACCTGAAGATGTGCAACACCTAATAAAATGTTAAAATGTTAACCAGAAGTCCAAATTTAATACGAAGTGTTGACCCTTGTGTACCCAATATCATTCTTTTTTATTGGTCCAAACATACAAATGAGAACATTAATTCCTTAAAAATAATATTATTCAATTTAATACCGGTAGTAAAAAAATGTTTACGTAAGTGTAGTGAAATTTATGCTAGTGTTTGCTAGTGTATATTACTTCGTTTCACATATATTACGAGTTTTGAGTAAACATCTCCATTTTTAAACAATAGAGCGAGAAAGTTCGTGTGGAATTTTGTACCGTTTATTAAAATTTGCAATTATTATGATCACAAAAACTTTGGTATGCCAAGTATGACCCATGGTGATAACTCCCCTAATATTAGGATTTTTTAATGAACCATCACTTCTAATGTAAAGTCGGGAAATCTCCTCTATAGTAAAAAGGTTGTTTACATTGTCTTAGTGATAAACTTCCAACCATTTACTATCATTCATATAAATATAATCTAATCACTAAGTCAACATCTATTAATTTAATAATTTGTAAGGATGGCATCCTTGGTCACCAGTCTGAGCCTTAAATATGGTAACACTAATATTGTAATTGCGAACTAAACTGTTCCATAGTTTATAAATAATTGTTGCATAATATCCCCAGTACCTATAAGGAAAGTAATTGTATGTACCCAGGGACATGAAGTAGGCCCTGTTGTGAACCACTCTAGGGCTGAGGTCCAGGTATTCCACTCCATCCTCCAGCATCCTCTCCAAGGAGAGCGTCAGATCTTTGAAAGAAGGTCTTGACCCCATATCCTCCTGCCAGCAACTTTCCATCAGCTGGTACCTGCAAAACAATCGTTGTGCCGAGCTTGATTATTGTTTCACCACTAATGAAAACTGTTATAATTTATGAGCGTTATACACCTCTCACTCACTTTCTGGATGGAGCTTGTTTTAGTACACATCGTTAGTTGAAAGGATACTTTGAAACGTGATTAGAAATAAAGGGGACCCGCGAATCATAAGTTCACAACTATACAGTAACCATTAAAAATATCACAAATAGTTGTCCAGATATTATAACAAATAGTTAGTGCATTTCTCCTGGATTGTAACTAGGGCAAGGCCGTAGACAGACCAACATTTCAGGAAGAGGTTTGGGGAAAGGGGGGCACAGACTCCTAAATTCCGCAGGCAAACAAAATATTTTGAAAATTAAATGCCTCTAGAAGGTAGCTGGAGTTTGTTTGTTTGGTAATTAAGGTCAGGGATTTATGACCTAAAATTTTGTTAGCATTTAGAAACTTGCAAAGAGTTTCCTCCCTTAAAGAGAAAACATTTACATGTATCACTTCTTAAATAAAGGTGTAATTTGGTATAACTATGGAAAGGGGGGGCGGAATTTATGGGAAATGTGGGCATTGCCCCTGAAAAGATTCTGTCCCTATGGAGTTAATTTGAACCTCTCTAGATATATTTTACTCCTCTATTATATTTTCGAATATGATACGATTTAAAACAAACTCCAAATAGATTCTAAAAGTATCGAATTAAAAATTTTAAAAATCGGGTGAGGACCGTTATAGATAAATTCTAGCGCCCTCAACATTTCAAAAAAAATTCTGAGAGAAGACCACTTTAAATATATTCTAAAGTAGTATAGTTTTTAAAATAATTCCAGGTAAAGTTCACTCCAAAATCTTGTCTTAGGGGCATCCAATCGTCAAACATTTGTCGGGAGTGGCACCGGAACTCTTTAGGCTTCGGGGAGAGAAACTAGTTCCTCAAAACCGCTCTTTGGTTAATTAATCCCTCCCCCTTACTCAAATAATGTCCCGCGTCACTGACCCAACATGGATAATTTTATTTATCATTTCCTCTCTCGTGAATAAAGTTAGAAGTTAAAAAAAAAATGGTGATCGAAGAAAAGGTTAAATCGCCCCCGCCTACATATGCCAATACTATATTAAAATAGTCAACCTCAGTGATCTTGGGGTAAAGTGGTCGCCTTAGGACCCAAAGTTCGCGGGTTTAAGCTCAGCCGGGGTCAACGGATTGTTCTTGAGCGATACAATCCGTAGCACAACTTCCTTCGGAGGAGAAGTAAAACCATATTTACCAGGATGATTGTTTTGTAAAATATGTGAAAATACCTTTCTCGGAAAATTTGGTAGGTTCTTTCACTCTCGCTCATAAAAATTCCCGTGTGCTGATATAATCAGTCGGTTCAGAAAGTGTACGTTAAATACCTCAAATAACTAATTTTATTAAATAAAGGCATACCCAACTTGACCAATAAAACACAGCGATATCACCGGTAGAAGGATGAGGAGGAAGATATGGCTATTTTTGCCCTGGGTAGTCAACCCGCTCTTCAGATGGTCCGGGGTTGTATCCGAATAGTCTCATGCCGGTATCACGATCAACTTAACTTCAACTTAACGCAACGTTCACTTAAAGTCAACTTAACTTAAGAAAACAGATGTGTGATCACGATTCACATAACTTAACGTAACAGCTCGAACCAAACATCTACATTGTAGAGTATGTATTTTGATCTGTAAATGATTACTGTTTTCTACCGATATTATAGGTATTTATTATTAAACATTTTTGAGCAGATTTTAATGCTTTTACAATCATGATTATGTTAGTTGATTTATATTTTAATAACAAGGATCTTTTTTGAAAGCAATAACTTATACCATTTTATATAATACAAACTTAGAGGTTTTAACTTCTTTACAATATTTGTATTGAGTCTGTTCTATAACGTTCTATAATACGATACTAGCGCTTATTTTAATTAAATGTCCTATCACTAGAACTAGAGCTAAAGAGTAGATCTTGGTAATAAAACCAACAAATGAATTCATAAATAGCCCTGTTGACGTCACTCGCATAATAATTGGCTTGCTTCCCTTCATGTAACGTTCACTTAACGTAAAAGACCTCCCAGGACATCTATTAAGTTAAGTGAACTGCATCGTGATCGCTTCCATTTAAAAACACGATGAGATCCTTTACGTTAAGTTACGTTAAGTTGATCGTGATCCAGGCATTACTTCACGCGCCGTCGACCCTTGACGTTCATTTGTTACACTTAAAGTGGGCTATTATATTTAATGTTACTCCTGATAAGTCCTGCTTGATATTACGTGTTACTGTTATAAATACTGTCCGTTCCTCTTAAAGCTGGCCGGTCATTGTTACAAATACTGTAAGTTCCAATTCACTTATGTTGTGGTCTAGCAATATCTAATAGGAAGGTAAGCACCCAGTGACACTCACAGCACTGGTGAGCAGTTATCTGGTTTCTCCATGCGGTATCCAGCCTTCAACAGGTGGAACAGGTTGTGTACTGCCACCCCGGGGTACGGGGAGGACCCCAGTGTTATCAACTCCCACAGCAGCACACCAAAACTCCACACGTCCGACTTACTAGTGTACACGTGGTCCGCTAGAGACTCCAGTGCCATCCATTTGACAGGAACTGGGACACAACACACATCGCTAGTCTTGGCTATAATGTATTTAGTTTAGACAATATTTGTTACAGTTAGTAAACTATCACTTGAAATAATAATATTAATAGGACCCTCATTCCACAAGGTGATGCCTACAGAAATCGTGGTTTGCTAAGTATGTCCAAGGCCATGGTGTGTATTCTGGTTCAAAGGATAATCCAAGATAACAGCCTTTTTTTTTTAGAAAGATGGTGGCTTTATCTATCCCAAGGATTTAATCATCATATTCAAAACTACCTGCTCGACATTTTCCATAGCAAAGTGTATACCTCTTCCCTTGCTCCTCTTAAGGTAAGCGCCGTCCTCATATACGTCTCTGGTCAGACCGAAGTCAGAGATCTTGCAAATTGTGCCCGCTGCCACGAGCACGTTCCTAGCGGCCAAATCTCTGTGAACCAACTGACACAATACAACAATAGTCTTGAGGACATTTTGAACTAACTAACACTCACTTAAGATGGCACAATGTTCACCTTGATCTCACTAAGGTAAGCCATGCCTCTGCTGATCTGCCAAGCAAATGACAGGATCTCTCTGGGAGTGATGGGGGACACCTCAGAGTCACCAAGGCCACTCCCCGACACGGGGAGCGAGTTGGGGAACTTTCCATCGCAATCCACGTGGCGACTCCGTCTCAGGTAGTTCCTGTAACACCCGTTTCTCAGAAACAGAGCCACCATCATTTCAAACTTTCTCTCCTAGCTCTCGCGCAATTATATACAAGAAAGACTGAATGGTTAACATCTTACCTGGAAGAGATCGAGAAAGTTGAACTTGATTAGTTGCCCTGAATGAACCTTAATTGTTTGGTTGGATGGATATAAACTTATTTTTATTGCAAGTAAATAAACAAACAAATTAGATATTTTATTATTTCACCACCCCGCTTCCTGCGGGCCTAATCTGTCAGGAAAGCTTGCGTGGAAGTATAGGGACGATGTCAAAATATATGTGTGGGTTCAAAATTACAGAAAGCTTTGGTTTTTAGGGTTTATTAATACCACTACGAGTTACTTAAAAAATGTGATGCTGAAAAGATGTTACAAAATATAAAAGGACTTTGACGTAGGAGCTCGTGAGAGAACTGGCTTCACTACCAGCTCGACTGACACCGTTTACAGGTTCTAACCTGGTACACCGGGCACGACGGTTGCCTTCTAGCACAAGTATCTGATAACCCAATGTTATAATCCATGTGTCCACGAAAACGGGCATAGTGACCCTTCTGAGTAGATCGTATTGTGTCATAATCGATAGCTCCAAAACTGAACCCTTTAGACTGCAAATCGGCTCAATTGCTGAGCACAAAGGGAACCATTGTAGTGAGTTGTCAGCACTTTTTCCCAATATTTACCAACTCATCACAACAAGTAGGCTAGCCCAGTTATTTCACTTGCTTCGTTTCAACACTGTTATGCCAGTTTTAAACAAACATCCCAAACTAGGGCAGGACTATTACACTTATATACAAGTAGCGAAAATTCTTCAAAACATAAACTACTGGCTCTCGTGTCACAAAATATCGTATACACTCTGATTTGTGATGTTTGTTTTATATCTATGACAAAAGGACTGAGAACTTTTTTTGTTTAGAAATTGTTACACTACAATTTTGTATTCCACATTTTATTTTGTACAAGAGTCGTTTTAGAAACTACGGGAGGGGGTGGAGGTGGGGGGCAACTCAATAAATGACTGACATTTTTTCAAGATGGTGACTTCAGTGAAATTTGGGTCATTGGAGACTTATAAGCATCCTATCCACAACATATCTAATAAATATTGATGCTACTGCAATTATTTACGCAATTTGCCCTTTTTTTTTAACCTAAAGTACCTTAGCACTAACAATAACTTACATATTTTATTTGTTTAGCTTATAGCCACCGAAAACTAACTAATAGAAGGAATATTAAAAGCCAAACACGTCGGTGCTCTATCGAATTTCAGGTAAGTTTAAGACCCATCCGTTAATTTAAAAGTTATTAGGCACACAAACATACAATAACATCCCATTAGTCCTGTCACAAGTAATAAGGGACTAAGCCGTTAATTTGACGTACCTAAGTGACCCGTGTTCAGCGAACTCCATGATAAGGTAGACTGGCGCTCCGGGTAAGGTGCAAGCACCTAGGAGGCGGATCACGTTCGGATGGGATACCTCCTTCAACAGCTGATACTCTGAGAGCAGGTCTGCCAGCTCCACTGCACTGGCGTCTTCTTTAAGTGTTTTGACGGCCACTGTGGTATAACCTGAGAAAACAGTAGCGTAGCTAACATTATGAAGAAGAGGAGACTAAAATATTAGTTACGATTGGCTTAACTATTATATACTATTATATATTATTGTATTAGCTTTAGCCGACGGTTTAGTAGTAATATTACGTTAATCACTAATTTTTGTTCACACACCACGTCATATTTATAATGAATGACACACTACACAATTTATATTTATCCTCTCTTTTCCTTCCAATTTAAAACTCAATAGGAACAAAATATATTTTAAATAATTTGAGCACACTACACAAAACATTGGCTTCTGAGTCAAAGCTAAAAGTAAATAAAAATTATTTTTATAAATCTCCAAAGTGCCTAAACGGGAAAACCACAAGATTTCTCATGAAAATACTATCATTTAAAAAAAGTTAGCTCTATTGTTTAATTCACCATTAATCAATTGTGTTCTTTCTACGTGTGTGAAACGTGGTTTCTTACCTTACATGACGAAAAAAAGTTTGGTGTTCTAAAACAAGGCGCTTAGGAAAATATATAGTCCCAAAAGGGATGAGACTACTGAGGAGTGGAAGAGGTTACATAATAATGAGTTAAATACCCTATATTCATCACAAGACATTGTTAGGATAATCAATTCTCGTAGATTATGGTGGGCAGGACATGCAGTGTGAATGAAAAAATCTAGAGACGTGTCCAGAGTACTTACTGACAAACCCAATAAGAATAAACCATTGGAAAGACCAAGACGTAGGTGGGAGGATAACATTAGATTATTATTATTATTATTATTATTATTAGCACCGCGTCTTACTACCCGTTCGGGTTATACGCAGATAACATTAGAATGGACCTGAAAGAGATAGGGTGTAGTAGATGGACTGGGTAGAACTATCTGAGGATAGGGTTAGGTGGCGTATTGTTTAAGTGCTGAAATTAAATTTTGAGTTCCAAATGCCATAGCAGCATAGAGTATATAATAAGAAAGTAAGTACTGTAAGTGAAATAGTTCTTAGTGAAACCTTATGTGGGTGAATGTTTTTAAGTCAGGTAGTAGGGTAGTTACATTCCTGATGATCTTTCATGGGAATATTTTGTACATTAATAACACCCACTCCCCAACCTTTTCCATCAAAACTTCTCCAAGTCCTCTTCCTACCATACCTCTCGACCAGAAATAAAATAGAAAAGTTTCTAAATCCAATAGAATAATCAAAACTGTTCAAAAATATATCGCATATAAATCTAGTAAACTGGGATTTGGAGGTTGAAGATATTTAGTTTAGTGTTGTTTACGATATAACTGTTGGTTTATTTGCACAATATTACAAGTAGTACAGATTTTATTTATTCATGTTTTAGCCCCACATCTAAATACCAACAAATTTAACAAATATGTCGAGACAAACTTATTTTCGAGATTAGTAGAGGTACTCCTGGAGTAGGGATAAAGGGGTGGTAATTTAAAGGAGAGATGACAACTAGAAGAAAAAAAAAGCTACAACGTGAGGCGGGTCGAGTCTCAACAGGGGAAGAGAAATAAGTAATATTTTCTTCCTGCAAGGGGAATTTGTGTAAGTTTCTATTTCTTAGGGAGTTGTTTTTAAACTTATAATTGTATATAAGCTTAAACCTTTAATATTTATTTTTCTTAACCGTCCAATAGAAGTTTTGAGGAGACTTAGTCTCACAGAGTTCAGCCTGGCGCTACGCCCCTGCTTTCAACAGTTGTAACACACCGTTAATTGATAACACAAGCCCACTTAACATATAACATACTCGCAACTAACCACTTAACCCTAGGAATCTACTACCTGGTTATCAGGACAGAAATATAATAATATACAGGTAGGGGTCGGCTTTGGGAGGAAGCAGTTATAATGATTAGAGCCCCAAGCACCTAGGATCAAGGTCCTTAGCATCTGGGAACTAACCGGAGTCCCCGAGTTGGACTCCTTACCTGCAATGTTGGCGATACTACAGGCCTTGGCTCTCAGAACTCGGCCAAACTCCCCCTCACCCAGAGTCTGCTCGATCACTAGTTGATCTCTTGGGAATTCCCAATCAGGATCCGGCTGTGGACAATAAACACTCATTATCAGGACACGTCCGTCCCCCTCACTCTAGATGCACCATCATACTAGCGACTAAATAATCTGGCGACAAGTCTGCACTCCCTGTTAAATAGTGCTAATGGTTTCAAGTGTACTCAAGTAACCAGGCTCATGTAACACCAGCGCTCCACGTGTTGTGATCGTTAATCACCTTATTCCCTAAGAGACTAGTTAGAAGATGCAGACAACTTCCTCGTGAAAGACTTACAAGTCTTTAGATCATAATGAGCACAATTCACTTAGCTTAGTGTCTAGCCTGGAAATTACTCTATATGATGTTATCCATCCAAGGGATGCACGTTTTGTTGTTGTTGAGAGATTACTTTAAAGCGCAATTCCTTTTAGAAGTCCAACAATAATTCCTTAACTTTTAACCAGGTCTAAACTCTAAAGTTGGACCAATGTTTCCTATAGTAGGATTATTGATAACTATAGGCCTACCAATAGCTAAAAATCAATGGCGTAGAAAGGGCGGGTGTTCGAACCCTCCCTGGAATTTGTTGGATTCAACTAAAGGAGGGTACACATATTTAGAAAAAAATAATGTTATAGTTTTATACATTTATCACAGTTTTAATTGTATGTAATCAATGAAATACTAGTTAGTATTTTAATATTCCCCATAAGAATGCACCGTTTAGATCTTCCGATTGTAAAATTAGTTATGTCCACATTTCAAATGCATATATTTCCCCTACATTCAATATTGTATTGGAAAACAAAGGACGTTTCTCGGAATAAGTGTGGTCCAATAAAAGGAAGCAAGCATTTTTTCTATCACCTTTAAGATATTTTTTTCCAAGCACCGCGTCTTACTCTGCCCGTTCGAATTGTATTCTTATGTAGTAGTTACGCTAGTAGTTTTAGGGATAAGTAAGTTTATATTTAGAGGGATAGTCCCCTAATTTGCATGGAGAGAGAGTGGAAAACCATATTGGGAAAAACCACCCTCAGTACACCCAACCGAGATTCAAACCTTGCTCTTTCCGTCATCAGTAGTCTAGTCCAACACGGGAGTATGTGAGATCGTACATGATAAATTAACAAGAGGAAAGCACAGCTTAAATAAAATAATAACTGTCAGATACAGAGTTTGTAGCTTATGTAGGAAAGTCAACTACCCTACCCCTACCCTACAATAGCATTGGTTTAATTGGTTTAATTTCTTGAAGGGGGTCGTGCACCCCCCCCCCTTGGCCCCTACACCCCAATCCTGGTTCCACCCGTGATACAGCAATGATCTATCTTTCTCATATTAAATCGAATAGTCAATAATTAACTATTTTATTGGTCAAAATTTATAAAAGAAATATTTAGTAGCAGTGCGATAACTATAAGATGTGCAAAATGTTGAACATTTTAACCGAAAGTCAAAATTTTAATACGAAGTGTTGACCCTTGGGGGTCCAATATTGATATTTTTTATTGGTCCAAATATACAAATAAAGACGACAATTTTTAAATATAGAATTATAAAATTTGTAACCGTTAGTCCAAAAATGTTTTACATATGCATAGCGCAATTTATTCTCTGGTTCGCTATTGTATATTATATTACGTATTTTGAGTAAATATCTCCATTTTTAAACAATAGAGCGATAAAGTCCTTGCGGAGTTCCGTACCATTTATTTTTTAATAATTTGAGATTTTTCGAAAATGGCTTTAAAATATTTGTATAAATGGATAGCTAGGGTGTATTTGACATTACAAAATAGTACTGTATACCTATTTTTTGGGGAGAATATTACCTTAAGGATAGTTTATTAGTAACAAACTTTTGAAAACTATATTTTTCTCAAAAATTGCTCTAATTTTTTTAAATGGATATTATAGGAGTGTTTTATATGACGAATAACATTGTAAATTTTGTTTTATAGGAAAATATTTTCTATATATTGTTTAAATGTGACTATTATTTTTAAATTTCAAATATTTCGAGAAAGACTTTAATTTTTTTAATTAAAATTTGATATCTAGTCAGTGTTTTACATACTAAATAGCAAGGGTGTAGAAAGGCTGGGATGTTCCAGACCCCCCCTGAAATTAGAGGTACCCCTCATAGTGGGGGCCATGTAAAAACTTTTATAAGCTAAAAGTGTTGATATAGTAAAATTTTCTGGTGACCTCCCTTTCCCCCGGAAAAATTACCTTTCTACGCCCTTGTTAATAATTCTCGTACACGACCGAATATCTTCCTAATTTGAGATGAATGGTTGAAACAGGCGTTTAACTGTTTTCATATGTATACATAATATATAGAGGTTTGCTATATCAAAATATTGTTTAACCCAAAATAAAGGTGAAAAATACCTTACATCTTAAACAACCTTACATTTTGAGTTGAATAAATTTATAAAATACATGTGAGAATATAATATTAGTTCATTTTCAAAGACGTTATTACAAAACATGATGGCTTAGGAAATTAAATCCAACCATCACTAAACAAATGCAGTCAGTTGTTGTCATGAATATAACAAACAAATTCCAAGTTACAATACTCGAGAAGAGTGAGTCAAGAGTTATATTGTTAGATGCGTCAGCGCTGTCATTACCATAAAATATATCATAGTGTGAGTCTCTTTTTATAGTTAGTAAGGTAACACCCATAAAATAATTCTTACGTGAATTTTCAAGAAAACTTAATAAAGTTATAGATTATATCATTTTGTGTAAGATAAGGTATTTACTAGTCAGATACCCGCCTCGGTGGCGTAGTTGGCTAACGCGCTTGTCGTGTTGAGCTCGACTGCTGAGGACGGGGAGATCGAGGTTCGAATCTCGGTCGGGTGAACTGGGGGTGATTTTTCCTAAATGGTTTTCCACTTTCCCTCCACGCAAATGCGGGTTCACTTCCTCTAATTAAACCTTCCCAATTCCTAATCCATTAGTGTAATTAGTACTTAAAGCGTATAACTCAAACGGGTAGTAAGACGCTGTGCTAAATATTATTATTATTATTATTACTCAGATTGTTAATCCCTTCCTCTGCTGGGCGTCATCCACACTTAACTCCCCTGGGAAACAATGATTTGTCAAGGGAAGACGGAATATATACATTCTTGGAGTGAGAAACTGTTCAGCCTTCAATCAACTAAGATGTTGACTGAAGTTTGTTATCAACGTCAGAATAAAACGTTATATAGTAAGTAAAATCCATAACTCGATTAAAGTTCAAATTAAGATTATATTTATGCACACTACACATGTTAGTTTAACATTTATTTTTATTTAGTATTACAATAAGGGACAGTCTTCTCTCCATCGCTAAACCTTATTTACATCTTCCTGTCAGTGAAGCATATATAAGGAATTGCCTTATGGACTATTATACTTTACATACACAAATGATTACCACGCTAGAAGGTAAATCAATAGTAACTTTAATAGTCCATCGTGACCTGGTGGTCTAGGGGGTAAGGTGTCAGACTTCTGTGCTGGGGGTCCGGGGTTCAATCCTCGGTCCCGGCACAGATTTATCTGATTACCAAACCCTTCCTTCACCTCTGACAAGACATCTTGTGAATGTGGGGAATGCCAGGCCTCCACCGTGGTTCGGATCCCACGTTAAACTGAAGGTCCTCCATTTCATCTCGCAATCACCCTACCATTACACATTAGCGTAAGTGCGTATAACTCGAACGGGTAGTAAGACGCGGTGCTAATAATAATAATAATAATAATAGTCCATCCATGAGGCAATTATTAATATCTGCCTCACTGACATGGACTTGATGGCCGGAAGCTCACCCACCTGAGTGCGAGTGTCCAAGGGCAAGTCGGGCTCCAGGGGTTCCTCTCCCGACCGCAAGATGCGCTCCAAGTGATCGGGAACAGAGTTTGAAGGCCCACCGTACTTCCGGGCGCGACGTAGTTTAGCCGTGTACCTGACAAACACACTCTTCTAATATGACACAGTTCACTGGTTTGGACTAAGATAAAACCAATCAAGACAGGGTTATTCAACTAATAATAGCATTATTTCACTTGCTTTTTCTGACAGAAAATAAACAATATATGTAGGAGATAATATGATATACTAAGGGCCAGTCTTATGACGCTTGAATAATTATTAATCTGGCCGATAAATATTTCTATCGAGTCGATAAGTTAAAAGTGCTTCTTATTAATGTCGGATAGCATTTATCCGCCAGATAAAATGTATTTATCCATCACATTTATATTGGGGGGCTTAAGTACCTGATAACTTTTTATCTGAAAGTTAAAATGGGCGTTGCCATAGTGATGCGTTGTTTTTCATGAGGTTGCGCCTATCAAAATCTGTTTTAGGTTAAAATCTTGGTTTACGTGTTTAGTAGGCATAGGCCCAGGACCAAACTATATATATATATAAAGTTAGAACATTTAATTCACACATTTATAAAAACTGACAAGCTATTTGTAGAGTTATAATTATATAAGAACAAATTATTTAAATGTGAGTACATTACGTTAAATTTTGTAAAGGTTGTACCAAACTATTGACCACATTTTGGCAAATATCGAAATTAGTACTTGCAAGCAAAGCTAGCTTCTGCGCCCACATGACGTCGTTTGTTTCCTTGCACTCGTTTAGCCGCCATTATTTAACAAATTTTGAGGGTTGAAGCCACAAGCCATGTTGTAGCGCTAGCAGCAGGGTTTATACGCATGCGCGCATCAGTAAAAACCGTACCAACCCTGTGTTCTCTGCATAAAAATATATTTATCCTGCAAATAGATATCCGGCAGGCAAATTCAGTTCTTAATAGGCATAAGGTCGGTGACCTGGCGGTCTAGGGGTAAGGTGTCAGACTTCTATGCCGGCGGCCGGGGTTCAATCCTCGGTCCCGGCAAAGATTTATCTGATTACCAAACCCTTCCTTCACCTCTGACAAGACATCTTGTGAATGTGAGGAATGCCAGGCCTCCACCGTGGTTCGGATTCCACGTTAAACTGTAGGTCCTTCATTTCATCTCACAATCACCCTACCATTACACATTAGCGTAAGTGCGTATAACCCGAACGGGTAGTAAGACGCGGTGCTAATAATAATAATAATAATAATAATAATAATAATAATAATAATAGGCATAAGATATTAAACTGGCTGATAACCTTCATCTGGTCGCTAATTTTAACCCCCGATTGCAATATTTATCCGGTAGTTATAAGACCAGCCCTTAGGCCAGTGGAACCCATGGGGGCAGCAGTTGAGGACACATAGGGGCATAGCAATAATTGGGGCGTATACATCATTGTGGTATAGCAATAATTAATCGTGGCATGGCAATAATTGTGTAAAGGGCCTGGTTGGAAGAACATGTGTCCACAAATCCACTTTGGATCTCATAACAATTATTATTGCGACAGCAATCATTGTCTCATATAAATCATTGCAACATGGCAATCATTGTGGCATTGTGGAAGGTGCTTGGCTGGAGGCACACATGTAAGCAATTCCATATTACATCTCATAATACCCATTGTGGCATAGCAATAGTTGTTGCATTGCGGAAGATGTTTGGTCGGAAGTACCTATGTATACAACTACCGGTGGGTCTCATAGAACCCATTGTGGACTAGTTACCACTTGCTTGTTTTTTTTAGCTATCCCGGTTCATGTTATGCGCATATATCATAATTACTTTAAGGGGGTAGGGATGTGAAAGGATGTATTATAGAGGTAATCTGCCCACATTTAAATGAAAGGAGGGTGGGAAACCATTTAGAAAAAACACCCTCAGTAGAACCAATTGGTATTCGAACCCCGAGCTTCCCATCATCAGCAGGCCAGTTTAAAACGAAAATGACGCCTTAGACCATTCGGCCATTGAAGCGGGCTCAATTGCTTGTTACTGCGCTTACTAGCAAGGTCATAAATTCTATAAAAACCATGTGTATTTAGTATCCAGAATAAAGGTGACAAGAAAGGGAAGATCTGATCACCATAAGTTATTTTATCGATTGACATAATTAAAAACCAATTAAAATATAACAATTTAGTATCTTCCTTTAAGTAATTTTAAGGTACTACAATGTCAAAAATATCAGAAAACGTAATTTTTTAGTCAAAGTACTTCACAAAATATGTCTACTTTGCAACAAGACATGGGTTCTTCTGGAGTTTGTTTGCGATGAGGATATTACTAGGGATTTGCGATCTCAAGTTTCTTTTATAAGATTAGAGCTTGAGTAATATTCCTAACACCCTAATATCGAGTCAAGTTTGAGTTCGATAAATAAATAATATTAAAACATAATAATGTAAATTAAAATTAATTATTTATTACTATGAAACAATATTTGAAATTAAATTCTAATTCAAAAATTTAAAACAGAATTTACATGGTTTTACAATAAAAATTAAAGTTAAAAACATAATTTAAGTTATGATAGAAAAATTTAGTTTATTTTCAAAATAGTTTTTGACCATACGTAGCCGAAAAAATAGTTATGATTTAATTTAATACTATGTTAGTCCAGCCGATCAATTTCCTTCCCATAAGGGGTGCAACTATCTACTTGCCGTTAAACTTTACACTATACCAGAGAGAGACAAATTTCCCTTATATATATAAAAAAAAAGAGTTAAAGCAGTACTATGGTTATATATAAGGCGTAATTGACACAGTCTAATATACCAGGTTGCCTGTATCATTCCAGTCCTTCAAAGATATCCCTTTATATATCTTCCCTATCTTTGTCTCCTACTCTTCTCCATTTAACAATCAGCTTGCTCAGTTGCTGACCTCGATAACATTTCAATGGCCATATGCCCCCACACTACCCTCTTATTTCTCATTATTTCTACCTCCACCCCCATCTTTCCTCAACGCAACTACATTTTTAACAAACGGTCTCCAAACAAGTAGAGAGAAGAATAAGCAATGAGCTAGCCGTCACCAGAAATACAATAGAGTAAAGATAAATAGCCTTATACAACTAGCTCAAATTGCCAAGCTCATAAATATGTTGAGCTTGAGCCAGAGTATATAATAATATCTCGGCTTGGGCTCAAAATCTTGAGTATTCGCAGATACCTACTATTAATCTCGGTCGACATTTGTAATGACGAGATAGTGATAGATCGTCAGGTATCAGGTCTGATGCCTAAATACTACTTGCCTATACTTCCAATAGACCAAGACAACCACGGTTGCGACCAGCACAATGACACTGGCAGAGGTGACACCCATAATGCAGGTCAAACCACATGTTCTACCAGGTTGATCTGAAATACACACAGTTATTCTGATTGAATTGTAGTTGTAGTTGGTCATCTTGCATAAGGATGGTGAAGGAAACAAACGCAGTAATTGAAGTATACAATTTTATTTCTCTTAGGGGGCGTTCAAATATTACGTAAGCACCTTAGGGGCAAAGGGGTTCAAGCTTTTCTTATTTTTGCTGACAAGTGGGGAGGGAGGTCAGAACAATGCTTACGTAAGACAGAGAATGATGGGCAATATTGAGGGAGGGCGCATCGCAAGCCGTTTGGACTTCGGCCAGCAATGAAAGTGCTGAGTGCCTAAACGAGGAAGAAGTGAAGATGCCTATATAAGTAAGCCAAAGCTTGAGTGACGTAGTCCCCCCCAAATTGAAACATAAGATTTGAAAGTGTTGAGACGCGGATTCAAAGATCTTGGTCATCGGATTAAATGGAATTTAGTTTTTTTTTATAAATATAATATTAATGTATTCACTAATTTTTTTTTTATAACTTCAACTAGCAGTAGTTTTTTTTAAGCTTTTATGATGCTATAACGTGTTTTAATTTTACCTGTTCAATAAATTTAAATGTTAATAGTCATTATTATTTCTCAATATTAATTTACACCTCTATGTTAATACTTACCAGCAATTTATAAATTGCATAAATGTTTAGTTTTTTTTATAATCGCGTTCAGTTTATAGACAAAATTACAATTAAAAAAGAGTGGTTAATATCCTGTGAACAAATGAAAAAAATTTGTCAAATCTTACGTAAGTTAGGGGGTGGTATTTGCTTTTTTTTTCTTACAAGAGGGGGGAAGGGTTAAAAAGACCAAAAATGTACTTACGTAATACTTGAACGTCCCCTTAAGACAATAATGTCACCAGTATAGAACTGTCCTATATGTTAGTGTATACGATACGTCTGATATTAATCTAGACCTACAATTATTATGACTGAATGAGACGCAGTAAGACACAATGGAGCACATGTCTGAGTAGGAAGTCATGGTTGTTCAAAGGGATGCTGAGGGAAAATGTATTGTTATTTAAATGCGTGCTGAGTTGGGAGAGAGAATACCAGATGAAGCGCTAACAATATCGGCCATTCTAACCTCTCTTGGCACTGATGACCCCTTCAGCAATGACGCCTGTGCTACTAGGTGCAGGAATGGTGCTCTTCTTCCTGTTCTCCTTGGAGCTTGAGGGCATACACACACAGCTGAACTGGGAAGTACAGGTGCAGATATTGTCTCCTGTAATGTAGCCGGTCTGACATCTGAGTGTGTTGTTGGTGTCGAACACCAACTTCACTACAACAGACAGATACCACAGAGACTGGTCACATCAACCCGCCACCTAAGGAACACTCAAGTATGGAACACTGAGGATTTGCAGGAGACTAACATTTAGGTTCCTGTCAAGGAAATACGACGAAGTTAAAAAGTTAGTACATGTGTGACTAATGTGACTGAGAGTTCCGATAGTAAGCAACGAGTAAAACTTCAATCCCAACTGTGGCTGAATCACAGTGTTTTGTCTATTGTAGTTTTGCAACAATATACTGAGAATAATTGAAGGTTATATTATCTTGTATATAACCTGTTTTGTATTAAAATTATTCTTAATATTAACTATACATCAAAATTAATTATTACTGTGCTATTGTCAACAACAATACATGGCGTAATTGAAATAGGGATATAAAATTACCATCATGTTAACTTTATTAGTGTGGATTGAATCCTTATAAGCCAAGGTCGAAAGCACCAGATAAGTATTGAGCGCTAAAATGACAATCACGTGAAAGTCGAAATACTACTTAACAGGACAGGTAAAGAAGCGTTGCAACTGTACAACTCATCTAACCTCAATAACAACAAAGTTGACAACGATAGTCAATTATTATTGACAAATTTGCTAACAATTTAAATCCCAAAAAGGACAGTGCTGCGGAACGTTTTCCGTACTAGTCAAACGACGCAAGCATACCTAGAATTGATAAAGGTCGATAGGGAAATGGTTAAATCCTTTATGGAACTAAATGATGATCTGATATCAAACCTCATGGAACGCGATTTAGTTCATATTGTTAAAACTGGTTTTAAGGGAAAGCTTTTTAAGCAAACAAAAATTTGTTCACAGGTATGGGGAAATTTAATAACCCAGCCAAAATATTTACTCCTGGTCTAAAAAAACCAGTTATGAGGCCTTCAAAACTAATCCCAAAGAAATTAAGGCCTAGGTCTAAAGTTAAGTTAATAATGTTAGAAAAAGGGAAAGCTATTGGCAAAGTGAAAAACCCAATTGTGCAGATTAGTAATTTAGTATTCATTGAAATAATATATAACTAAATCAGAATTGTCATGAATTTTCTAGAGTAGAACAAAGTATTGTTAAGAGTCTTGATTGAAGTACCAACATAAGATAGTAATTTCAGTTTTTACTTGAGTTTGTGACACAGACTTGTTATAACACAAATTATTATAACATACAATAATGGAAATTAAGATGATATGGTCTTGTCCATAAGTATATACACTGTACGTAATTCTAAGTAGATTGTAATTAGTTGAAAAATGACATACATACACGGGAATAAAACCCGGGACCTTTGGCTTAGCAAGCCCGACTGAAACTGTTCCGTTCGGTCACTGATTGATGATTGTGCTTGAAGGGAAGCTGAACATTATAATAGTTATTTAGTAACGGAAGTAATAATAGGAGTTGAAAGTAGCCTGCGGTATTGATTTCAGTGATGTCCTCAACAACCTCTCATTCATTAAGGCTAGCAAATGTATTTTTTCAGTGGTGTACAACAACAACAATGCAAACTATAATCGAATAAAAAAACTTAATGGAATAACACTAAGCTTATTTTACTTCTGCATTTTGTATGGGTAGGGTCATGGGGAGGGCAGCCAGTTTAACATTCACCCCGGACACCAAAAAGCCTAACTACGTCACTGTATATAGTAGAATCCCCAGACAATAAGTAAACATGAAATCTCTAGGTTTTAATACATAATTAAGGATGATGGAAACATCTTGCGTAGAAGTATAGAACCTTTAAGAAAATTTAGCAATGCCCAATTAATTCAGGACAAGAATAATTTCTATCAACTCACAACCTTATTTAGGCCTAAATACCTAAGTGATCGAAATAATCATAACACAGATTGTAATAATAATGACCATACACATAATCAAGTATTAAATAGTACTCATTCAAATAGGGCTGTACGGTGTCCTACCTATGATAAATTATGTATTTATAATTATGTGTGACCTACAAGAGGTTTAAAATAAAAACGGGAGGTGAAACATCTGTACTGAAGAGGCTTATGAGTGTCATGTGGGACAGCCACATTGTATTGTATTGTATTACTCTTATAACCTACTGACTTTTAAAGCTATGATTATTGTTTCATTCTTAACAACTATATAAAACAAATACAGATAACATAGCCACTTAGAAGAGTGGAGGAGTTATCGTGATTTATAGTTCATTACTTTCAACTCTGAAATCTCCTGGGTTCAAGTTTGGGGGGAGAAATTGCTCTAGTATTACCAATCCTACCCGGAAGAGATGTCGAGCTGGCGCAGTCCTGAGGACAAATGTTTAGGTGCAACTTCTCCAGTGGATCGCAGACGCAGTCAGGACACGTGGCAGTGTCAGGGCTACACGTAGCATACCTCGGAGTGTTATTGGTAGAGAGCTTGGAGTTGCGGCGCCATTGGCAGCCTACGTGGAGTCTAAAACCACAGACGAGTTGTATCAGGGCAAGCGATATTTTAGAAATCGGAAACCTGAGGCTCATTACTAAAGATAAGCAAATCTCCCTAACACAATTCTAGGAGATAAATGTAATGAAAATTACTAAAACTATTTCATTTTAAGTCATATACCATAATGTACAAGATACTTTCGTCCATGTTTGTATGATACAGCCTACTTTCCATCCTGATTGCCCGATACAACCAATTTGTCACCCTGTTTGAATGATCGAACATATTTGTCATCCTACTTGCCTGCTATAAACTGATTGTCATCCTACTTGTCTGATATAACCTACTTGTCACCCTGCTTGTCATTGAAGCCTTTGCCGGTCCCAAACCCACAAGTTTTGGAGCAGTCCTTTGGATTCTCTTTCTCTGAACAGAACTCCTTGTTGTGCTCCTCAGCCGTGGAGTGGGACAAGTTGCAAGGACCAAGGACGTTGTCTACCAGCGTCACCGAAACCAGGGCTATTATTGGCCCCCCCGTAATGGGGGATATCTTGACCACCAGACTGTGGACACATTGCAAACACATTGAGAACATCCTACTCTTCTTTTCTTTGCACCGCGTATTATCACCCTCCCCCAACCTGCGGGATATATGAAGTTTTGCTCAAATAATCAAATAATGTCAAAGAAAGAAGGCTAGAATTTATATTAAATTTACCCACATTTTCATGGTTGGAGCGTGAGAATACATTTAGGAAATATACTTAGTGCACTGTGGGTATTTACGCCTCAACCCCCTCGTCACCGGAAAATCGGACAGTAACCGACTGACACTTTTATCCCATTGACACGAGTTTACAATCAGATCTTGCCAGGACTACTCTGATACAAGAATAAGGTCCTTTATTAATATTAATTTTCATAGTAATGTAAAATAAGCAACAAAGTTGAGTCGTGCTGGTGTACGAAAAACAACATAGTTGGTGTGTAAGTGTATGATAAACAACAGAGTTGGGATGTGCTGGTGTGTGATTAACAACAAAATGGGGCTGTGTTGGTGTACGATAAACAACAGATTTGTGGTGTTTTGGTGGATAATGATCAGTATAGTTAGGGTGTGTTTCTTTAATAAACAATATAGTTTGGAAGTGAAAAAATATATAGTTAGTACCCTTGCACCGACATTGATTATTGATTATGATGACCATAGCGGCCTTAAATGCAAACATTCAAGACTAAGAAAATCAAGGATCAAATTTTCAATTTGTAAAATGTCGTTTGGGAATGAATGTGCTGGTATAAGCCCCCTCACCCCCCCCTTTTTTTAAGAAATAATATCCAAGGAGTCACAAGCAAATAATAGTTTATTGAATAAACAATGAATCAATATATATATGNTATATATATATATATATATATATATATATATTAACAATATCAATATGTGCATAGAGGCTAGAGACCCGCCACCTTGTGGCTTTCAAGAGAAATAATAATACATTTCATTCAAAAGGGTAAACGACAGAGATACTTCTCAAAAGTTAAGATTCGAAGTAACTCAAATCATAAATATCTTGCCAACTGGTTACAACCATATGTAGGCCTAACTTCTAAAGATATCAAATACGATGCTATAAAATATTAAACTTTAACAACTCTGCCAACTTGTGGTGACAATACGCACTATAAAATAATATAAGTTCTTGAGATTACTAAACATAATCAATTATTAAGAGCCCTGCCCTCTTGCGCTGATTATACGCACTATAATGTTACGAGAACTAATAGTATATATTTGGTGATAACATGTAAAAAAAGTCGTTGTGAAAATAAGATCTGTTGATACGACTGAGTTAACATCTAGCAGTCGTATCAACACATCGTGTTTTTCACAACAACTTTTTTCCATGATTATGACACCATAAGTGTCGAAACATGTCGAAATAAAGTATTCCAGCATCTTTCCAATACTGGAAATGCACAAGGAGTAATGGGACAAGGAAACAAATAAGGATTAGAATACTATATTACATTCTCTGCTTCCTTTAAACTCATCTCACATTTGTTATCCTATAAATTAAATTTTATACTTGTCAACTTTAATTCACAGTTTAAACTTGGTTTCATTATAAATGGTATATTCTCAAGTCGTCGTATGGCAATTCTCAATTATTTCGTTATAACCTAATTTGCAGATGTCAACCTTTTAACTTAAATTTCATAATTTGATTTTTAAACTTACTTAAACTTTGTTTTGTCCAACATACTTTGTTATCTGTAAGTTTTACAACAGCCTTTAACGTATTTTAATGTATTTTAGACATATAATCACCTTATATATAACTAAATTGAAGACAAATTATTCATTTAATATTTAATGTTCATAATTTGACAATATAATTGTACCATAATTAAACCTAATTATACATTTTGATTTACAATTTCAATTGATTACATCAACTATATTAACTAGTTTATAAATAAACTCTTTTTATTTTTTTTTGAACAATATTTCTAAGTCTTAATTTTTAGCTTCACTTTATTCTTACTGTTACATTTCAGAAATATAAATCTCTATAGTCGCTAGCAGACATTCAAGGGCATAGTAACAAGAGAAACAAAATCTCGTTTCAAATATTAGTGCAGTTTGCAGCTTATTCTGATCCAGGGCCCCTGGTATGGAACCCGGTTCCGGGATGCCTGAGAATGGCCTACTATCATTATACTTCCCCAATAATCAGTCACTCACTCGATATGCTCAGATGCCGCAAGAAGTGCCCCGACGTCCGCCACGTACAAGATTCCACCTTCACTCGTGATGTTGAATACGCGTTGGTCCTCTAGAATGAAGAATGCCCCACGTGGGTCCCGGGGACGGGCAAGGCGGGCATATTGGTGAGCGCCCCGGAAGATTTTAACATGTCTCGGGTACCACTCAAGCTCCGTGTTCAAGAGGGCCCCTCTTATTGGTCGATAGTGGGCAAATGGTTCACTCAGGCCAACTGCTCGTAAAGGAGGAACGAAGTCTACCTGCAAATATAA
This sequence comes from Timema poppense, assembly GCA_902141375.1. NCBI lineage: Eukaryota > Metazoa > Arthropoda > Insecta > Phasmatodea > Timematidae > Timema > Timema poppense. Next base: position 46,757 of record CABFOV010003130.1, read on the forward strand.
CAACAAGGTTATACAGCTCAGCACAAAGTCTAACTGCAGAGACAAATAGCAAGAATATAGCTCCACACAAAGTCTACCTGCAGAAATAAACTACAAGAGTATAGCTCAACACGGTCTACCTGCCAAACAAATAATAAAATAGCTAATCACGAAGTCTTCCTATATCCCACACCCACCTACAATTTGAGGAGGTAGAACAATGAATAACACAGATAGTCCACAGCCAAAGTAAGATGAGCTAGAACCAGGAACAACATTTTATTAAAATGTGTAAAGTAGAACAAATAAAGGTAATGCATAGAGATAATAATGTATACACAATTTAAATGAACTATATTATTAAAAATGGCCAAAATATAAACTCAATATTAAGCTGGCTGGTTTGTGGTTAGTGATTTCAAGTGACTACTGTGAGTTCCTTTTAATATGAAATTTGCTTTGGCTATAAAAAAAAATCAGCTCAGTCGGTAGTAAAATAAACTCTTAAGAAATGCACTGGAATGTCTGGGGTGTAAAAGGCACCTGGTAAATAAATAGTGGACTACGACCTAACCTGATCCTCAATATTGATAGCCATAAGTTGATTGGACCTTATCTTTGGCTACTGGGAACAAACCTGGATACATGCTAAGATAAGCATTCATGGATTGTAAATAAATAATAAAATAGTACAAACATTGTAAGGGGAAGTGATATAAATAAACATATGTAAACATCGTTTCAGATATTATTTATGTAATGTCACATTCATATCTATTTCAGTATCACTGCCTGAAGAGCTCCGGATAAGTAACGATACTAAGGTAATCCATGAATCTAATGTAATTTTATTGAATGAGACAAATATTCCATTGGTAACATAAAACAATATAAAATATTTAAATGATGGTTGTCACACAAAGACAAAATTGGTTAAGATTCTAGTTAGTATAAATTAAATTAAATACAATTATATTTAAGAATATATTATTGGGACAATATAAATATTGTATGTTCAAAGATGACTAAAATAGTAACATTAGGTGTTGAAAAAATCAATAATTATTTTATAATATTTATGATTTAAATACTGTGCAAAACAAGTTTAATAAATTTAGTTCAGTTCTTGGAGAATAGTTTAAATTGCTTTTGTTCTTAGATTGCTGGAAATATAAAAGGATAAAACCGTAAATATTAGAATAATCTCACCGATTAAGAAATGAAATGTCCTCTGTTGAAATCTTGAAAGAAAAATTGTCATGAGATTGAACATATTTATATCAAAGAGTACCATGTAGAACACTTCCTACGAACATTTCCAGTGCATCACTGGACACTGTAGTCACTTCTGAATTAGTTTCATGATGCTTAAATCACATTTTTACAATATTATTTAATAATTAGAAAAATCGAACAAATCTTAGTCCTAGTCAGAACCACACATGGAAATAAAAGACATTCACTCGAATTTTAAAATGCTCCAAATTATCTTATACCATTGTTTTGTCTATAAAAAACAAAATTAAAAGAAATGCCAAAACAACAATTAGGGTATTAAAAGATGTCATATTTAATAACAGCCTTGGCTAAGCAGAAATAAATTAAGTTATTCAAAGAATAACTGAGACCCCAAAAAACATTAGGGAAATTATGGTGAGTTATAAAAAGTAATAGTTTAAACATATTATACTGCCTAAATTAGAATATCGCGCTGTAAACCAAGAACCAATACTGGTTCTCACCCCTCCGTTCCTTGGTGGTTGTTACTTCCGAGTCCACCAATAGAACGGAGTAGTGGTTCCACAAGTATGTTGATAATCTTTGATCGTAAACAAACTGCATTCCTATTAATGAAAAAAAAAAAATTTTTTTTGTGTGCAAATTTAGAGGTGAGTAAACTAAACTGGTATATTTCCACTTTGTATACAGCATGTTCGGAAACTCATAGCCCAAACTGTACATATAGCTTGTTTAAACCAAAAGTAATTCAAAATCCCTAGACACTCCCCTACAGAAAACTATGCTAATACCATTAAATAGTGTTAAAAGTTTCGGCGTACAGCGCCGGGATTGTAAAGGTGTTCAAGCATGCGTGTACAACAGGTTGCATAGGAGTTAGGCGCGCGCCACTACACACCTCGACATCTTGGAGCACGGCCGCAGAACATACCACATTAATAGTAAACAACACACCAGTCTTTCTAGAAATGGGAATACGTTCTGAGGGTCATCATTAACGGTCCAACATCACAGAAAGTGCCTGCAATTGTTACACGTGTAGTGCCACGTGCCTAACTCCTATGCAACTAGTTGTACACGTATGCTTGAAAAATATTGCTGTCCCGGTGCTCTATGCCGAAACTTTTAACACAATTCAAAGGTATTAGCATACTATTCCGGATGTAAGTGTATAGGGATTGTGTATCACTTTTAGTTCAATCAAGCTATGCGTGCATTTTGGGCTATGGATTTCATAACACCCCGTATGTGCCTTATAAGTACGAGGAAGTAAGAAATTACTTCCATAGATATGATAAAATAAATACTTTAACAATCAACTCTTGAAGAAAGATTTGGTGAAAACCAAAGCTACCAATATAAAAATAATGCCGTCACACAACAAATATATTTAAAATCAATATTAGTAATAAATAAAAGTGGGGAATTAAAATAATATTATACCACAGTATTGGAGTTTAATATTAGAAACCAGAAGGTTGCAGTACGTGCTGAGATTTGCTCCCCTTACCTTGATATTCCTGTCATGTTCCAGTGGCAGGGTCATTATAGGCTCCCCACGACTCTCTGGAGGGTTATCTTCCTCATTCCTCACTTTGACCCTCATAGTCACTTCCATACTCCGTTTGGAGGGCATGATCTGGCACTTCACCTTTACCCAAAAGAAAGGAGCGGGTGCAGGGGTGTCTTGGTCCAGGAAGTCCTTGAAACGGAGAACCCAATTCTCGACGCCAGTAACGGTATGTAACTTGTCCAACGAACAGAACTGGCTGCCTGGAAACATGGACCTAGATTGGACAAGTTCAACTAGGGTGGTGGTAAGATGTCTAGCAGTCTCTTAATATTTGTTGGAGATGTGTTAAGGGCACCCCCAGGATTGTCTGTATTACACGTTGTACTCACCATCAAGAAGGGTGTATATTACTGTGCTACTAGGATGGTCAATACTACACATTGTAATCACCATCAAGAAGGGTGTATATTACTGTGCTACTAAGATAGTCAGTACTACACGTTGTAATCACCATCAAGAAGGGTGTATATTACTGTGCTACTAGGATGGTCAATACTACACATTGTAATCACCATCAAGAAGGGTGTATATTACTGTGCTACTAGGATGGTTGGTATTACACGTTGTACTCACCATCAAGAAGGGTGTATGTTGGTGTGATCCTAGGATATAGCTTGTAGAGCAGAAGGTGAGGTCCAATAGGTCCTATTATCTGACCCGGTCGGATCTCTAACACGGAGTACTCCGCCTTTCTCCAGAGACACATGTCTAGATAATCCTGAATCCAACATTTATCAACATTACATGTATTCCTTCATATAGTCGGACTCTCTCGCACTTCCAAAGTTAAAGTGTGAGTATTTTTTATATGTCAATGAACGAGGAATCTAAACGAGTGCATGCTCATCGCTCATGTTCCCAACTGAAAGGTGAGTTTGATTAGCCGGCATTGTTCCAGGTAGCAAGAACACCAATATTAAGAGGAACATTGGGTTCAAACCCCAAGTTGATTGGTTCTAGATTGATATACTATAGATAGGGATTGACACGTGAGCCTACCTTTAGAAAGATTACGTCAAATAATCAAAACAATGTAACGTAATACTCACCATGTCTGGAGGGCGTAGAGTAATGTGAACTGTCATCTGAGCAGATTCATCGCCTGTTATCTGCCATGCTGTTACCAGTACAGACACATTACCCTTGAGAGGACCTATACAACAATTATTTACACATTAATAGAGTGATGTGGGCTGTCATCTGAGGATATTCATAGTCTGTTATCTGCCGTGCTGTTACCCCTACAGACACATTAGCCTTGAGAGGACCTACACAACAATTATTTACACATTAACAGAATGATGTGAGCTGTCATCTTAGGATACTCATAGTCTGTTATCTGCCATGCTGTTACCACTACAGAATCATTAGACTTAACTGCACCTACATGATAACAACAAAGTTATGTGGACTGTTATCAGTCCACAAATATCAGTAATTAATTCTCCTATATTAACATTTTCTAGATGTTCACGTTCATAAGTTACACCAAAAAGACCCTATTCCGAAAAAAAACTAGTTAAATTTGGAGATGTACGCTTCAGAATGAACTTTTTTTAATAATTAAAAAACACTCTAGGGCTATTAACACTAGTGACTACGTAACACCAATTTATGACCTATTGACGTCACCTGTGTTCATTACGGATTCAGATGGGAATTTAAGGTCCCCGGTCTTGGGGTCAATACCAAACCATCCGACCCAGTCTCCATATTCCTGTAGAGAGTATTGGATATTGCCCTGGTCAAGGCTCGAACTGCTGTCCCAAACCGCTCGAGCACGGAGGATGGTCACACCTGACAAGGATTTGTCCATCGGGAGGAACATATCCACAGAGCTCAGTGGGAAGTGTAGGGAGGCATCTGTAACAAGTAGGTCCATACTATATTAGGAACCTCAACAAACTTTTCAATTAACATAATATCTGGGCCAGTTCCTCTACAGTTGTAAGGAGAGAGAAGGGTCATTTAAGAGAGCCAATATGTCCACTTGGGGACCAGCAAGTAGTACGTATGACGAATGCTAGAGAGGTATTGTAGGATATATCCACTATAATAGCAGCCGCAAGTATCACCCATTCACGGTAGGAATTACTCTCTGAAAGGTCTTTATTCCTACCAATATCCTACTATATAGTAGATTTATGGTAGGGAAAAGGGCCTTTCAGAAGTCAATTCCTACCATGAATGGAATATAGTATATACTATGAACGCTATTATTTTAAGACATATTATATTCAAGCTCTGTATTGTTAAAGTATGGTCACTAAGCGTCGTTTGCTAGGCGGCTGACCTTACTGATCTAATCATTATGGTAGCATATGAGACAAAAGTGAGTTCATTGGAATATTTATACAACATATTCATATCAAGCGATGATATTTTTTAAAAAGAAGATGGCTTGAATAACAATAGAGACGTTGGCACAGTTTAACTGGTACTTAATTTAAATATATAGAGGAAGGTTGCCGATATCGCACTAGTACCCAAATCGTACTTTTCGTTTTAAATTTAAAAAAATGTGTATTTCTGCCATTTAACGGTTCAGATAGGAACTAAATTTATACCCCATCTTACTCAGTTTACCGCGTGGTTGTAATTCACTCATTAGGCGAACTAAATAACTTTGTGTAATTCGAGGTAAGCTGATGCTAATGTTTTAATGTAGAGGAATACTTTAGAAAACGCTTAGCAGTAAAATACTCCTCTTGTTTGTGTGCATTTCACGCCATTAGTTTTTATGTTATTTTCACCGTTTGTTTGTTAGGATGTTTATTTGATTTTAACCGTACTCTTGCTTGGTTACAAAATCATACCGGTACGATTTTGGCGGCTAGTTGACAATTTTTGTCATAGGATGGCGAAATGAAAGTATGGTCTGCAAATAACATTGAAAAAGCATTTCATGGGTTAAGAAGTTAAAGCATGGGTTTTAACTAGGCGTCAGAATCTTATAAAATTCCCAAACCAAGAAGTTAAAGTATGGGTTTTAACTAGCCATCAGAATCTTATAACATTTCCAAACCTACCCTGAGGCTCCATCTTGATGGAAAAGAAAAAATAATGCCAAAAGGAGTTACTGAAGTAGCCCTAAATGGTTGTCTTCCCACTCTACCAATAGCTTTAGAAAATGAAATATCCAACCCTTAATCAAACTTTGAAATGTTTTCTTGGTATGATAAGTATTCTAACCTCCTTTATTTTCACAAAATGCAGAAGGCCCAAAAACAAAACACAACTAAACAATCAGAGTGGGTCATTTGAGTGATTTAAGTAACAATAGCCCGAGAACAGACTACTGTTTTTCAGACGCACGCAACTCACCAGGTTGCAGAAAATAGTCCTAAGACGGTCGTCCCTTGTTGCCTTATTTTTGAAACCTCATGAAATAGTTTTTTTATATAAATAAGTAACCTGAGCCTATAGGTGCTCATAGAATGCGGAACCAATTTACAACATAAAGGAAATACCAGAGGTAACTTTTAAATAGTTTATATTATATTATAATAGTACTAATAATAATAATAATAAATGAAAAAGGTATGAAAAAAATGAATAAAGGTACATATAATAAATATGATTAACGTATTATTTGAATATTTAAAACGTCGAGTATATATTGATAAATGTTAAATATTGAAAGTTAATTCGACATTCAGTCTTCAATAAAATCTATTAGCTTACTTTAATTTAATATGAATTGATCAAGTCCAAGATTCTCTTTCACTACAATCACAAAAGATTATATTATTATAGTCCCAAAATATTAACCTCATCTTTTAAAATAACAAATCCCTATTTACAAAGTTAATGGAATAATCAACTTGACTAAATCTACCCTTAAAAGTGATAAATAAATTAAATGCATCAAAAATATATATGAATAATAAACACAACTGACTTAAATAAGCTTAATTTCATTTAGATTAAAAAAGGAGTAAGAAATTTTTCCAAGACTTTTCTTACTTGACATTTAGCTATATTTAGTATCATAAGTAGTTTATAAGTCGTTTATATGATTAGACAATTATTAAAAGTATTGAGGAAATTATTCCCTAGTGTTACCCAAAACTATCTTAATTCCCCAATTTTTTTTAAAGAGATTAAATGTTCTCCGTGAATATATAGAAATAAACATAAAGTTTACTCACAATCACATCTTACGATATTTCAGTAATTAAACTAGGACCTGCAATGATTGTTCAATATCAATTGAAATTTAAATTGACTTGCAGTAAATTTAAATTAAATTAAATATTTATTACTTTTGAATTATTTTCTACCTATTTCTAAGATAAAAAATAATTCATACTACAATATTAAAGTATCGATGTAGTTAGATTCCAGCAATGATCTCTGAGTTCATGATTTACTATAGTATTTGGAAATATTTTCAAATCAACAACGATCAAATTCAAACTCAATTTCAACATCACAGTATTTTAAATCTGTTATAAAAAGCCAAATGAGAATTTTGAAAAGTTACACATAAAAAAAATTATTCAAGCTGAAACATTAATTTTGCCTTACATTTTCCAATAACGCGTGGCCAATGCTACCTTCGCCTCTACAAAGAGTCAATTCCAAGAGGGCTGGTAATGGCAACATACATGAATTATATTTTATTAGATTCAGAGACAGAGGAGGGAAAGGAACAAGAGTGGAGGAGCATAACTGTGTCACGTGAGAGGGGAAACGCATGACAAAACACATGTTCGCGAAGCTCTGAGAAAGAACTCCTTCTTCCTGCAACACTATTCTTTGGGCTAGAATACGTCATTGAAACAATTTCCTTTCCCGATCACTTTATAATGTTCTAGCACTGCACGCCTCCTAGCAGTCAACGCTCGAACTCTGGTCGTGTCAGTCAGTTGCTTATGCGCTGTGGCCTTGTTAAGATGTGTAGTGATATTGCGGATCCGTCGTGTGGAGTTTTGATGGTACAATAGACCAAGTTGATCACACTATATCTTCTTCTTTCAACTTTGTTTTATAGCTAATGCTACAGTATATAAGTTTGTGAGTTGGCTTATCAAGTTGACAAACAAACATGGCTACAATCACATGTTTATTCAAGAAACGGAAAGGATTGGCAAGAAATTGTATTATTCCTTCATGAGAAGATATCTTGGGCTTTCACTACGTCAACTTGAATAAACTCCAATGGCGCGAGCTAAAGATTTTAACAGGGAGAGTGTTAACTAGTTTTTTTTGGACATCCTTGAAATTACATGGAAATGAAATCATATTGATGCAACCCGAATTTTTAACGAATCAGGATTTTATATTGGGCAGAAAAGAAATGAAAGATTAATTAGTCGAAAGGGGATAAAATAAGTAGTAACCATTGCAGGCGGAGTAAAGGGTAATAATACGACTTTTGTCACATTTGTTAGTGCATTATAAATGTACGTCCCCACAATGAATATATTTACGAGACTAAGAATGCTCCCATTATTAGAAAATAAATATCCAGCCGGCCGCTTAGTGACTATGTCCGAAACAGGCTATATTGACAGTGAACAGTTTGTAAAGTGGCTGCAGCATACTATCGCTACGGTTAAACAAGACAAAGATAAAAAAGTGCTTTTGGTATTGGATGGCCATAGCACACATTCAAAAATCTTGAGGCGCTAAAACAGCCTAAGTAAACCGCGTAGTCGTGCTGTATGATTAAGTAAAGTCTAAATAAGTTCAATTAAATATCAAATAGAGCTTAAATCGCAAGTTCGCGAGGTTTTTTCAACTCACAGTTTAATCTCTATATTTAATTAACCCTAGATCTTCAGCCCTTTTTCTCAATTTTTTGGTCTAGAAGATCTTAAATGTAATCTTACATTTTATTTTGCTGTGGTCTACATCCAAAAGCCCAACACTGTGGCAAAATTTAAAATTTAGTGAGTGGAAATGTTCCAAAAGAAATATATTTCCCGTAAGAGTCCAGCAGTCTGCTTGATGCCAGTTAGGTCAGTGGCAAACGTGGAAGTCACGTGGGTCAATCACAGCCCATCCTTGGAGGTATATGCCATGACAATCGTTGCCCATACTTTTAATCTACATAGCTTTAATGTTATATTATAATAACACCAGCATGTATTACACAAGGTAGATGCTAGAGTGATACATAATATTGTAAACCTGCCTGAATAGGGTCTATCAAAAGAGAAAAATAATGTATATAATTGTGATAAGACTCAAATAGTCTGAACAAGGATCACATAAATTTAGTAATGAAAATAAAAAAAAATAATATTGGGCGCCAGAATTATTAAAGTCAAAAATAAATTTAGATAAGCATGAAACTATTATGACCTCAGGACTACTGGGTAGCTCCATAGACATTGGACTTACCTCTGGAAGCCTCCTTGGAATTCTGGGAGTTCATGACCAGACAAGGTCAACCTCTTCTTGGATAACACTACCTAGCATCTAAAGTTGCCTAAATGAAGAAGATAGTCACCAACAATAATATTAACAATACAAAAACAATTAAAAAAACCTTGTATTATCAGGTCAACAATGAATAAAATAATGTAACAAAAAAACTTTGTATGCAATTGTAAAGGCTTGTGCTATTTTGTTTCCTTTTTAAAAAAAAATATCCCCCCTAGGAGTTTCCTTAGAATATAACACTAAATTTTACATGTTTCAGAAAATAAAGTAAATTTGCATTGCCTATTGGCACTTAGAAACAGTTTCGTCACTGAAATCATTTATCCCTGCAATAGTCTTAAACATTTGAGATTGAAGTTAAAAGTTGTAATAATAATAACAAAAATAGAAAAAATAATGGAATGTATATTCCCTTATTGTTATTCCAACAACTAATGGTTATCTTACAAATAAATGAAAGTTTGAATTTCGCTAAAATTAATATTTACGTCAAGAAATAATGTTTTTATGCTTAAAAACCATGTTTAATAAGTTCAAAGATGTAATATGCAGCTGATAAAGTTATATGTAAAAGTTAAAAAACTTGGTTCATATTATTTACCGAAAAATTGACGAGAAAATAAACTTGTTTATTAATTTTGTGATATCTCGGAAGCTTAGTTGAAATATGCCAAACCAAACTGTCCAAGCCGGAAACCGAACCTGGGGCTTTCCATCATGGCATTTCACACTCATCGATGTGTAAATATTACCATTTAAATTTCAGTTTCTGGCGAAGAGAACCCCACTTCCCGTTTTATCTTCCAATGAAAACCTGGCGCCTCTATCTTTACAGGTCACAAGTTCTCGCACATTCAAAAAAACGTTTTATATCGCCATAGGCAAAACCTTGCCATGGAGGTAAGATATAAGCTTGTAATAAATTTAAATAAACTAAATGGAACAAATTAAAACGGCGTAAAATAAGAGTGAAGAATTGAAAATTTAAAGTCTGTGAAACCAATAACACAGTAGAAAATAAAATATATCTAAAGTATTAACATTTAAAACACGTGGTAAAAACCTCCAGTGTATCTTTTCCAAACCCTTCCACGTCGTTACTTAGTTCAAGGTATGGTCACTAGGATACACTAGATTACAGTCCGTTCATAGGTCGAGTAAATATAGTTCTCGCTATCACCACCAATCGCTGATTTATGATAGTGACTAAATGTCTATCATCTGCAGACGTGTTTTATAATCTTCTGGAAGTATATATATATATATATATATATACATGTTCCCAGGTAACTATAACTCTTTCAAACATTGCTGCATATGAACTTTGTTTTGTAGCGTTAGCTACAAAATCTGAAATAAACATGACTAAAAAATGTATTATCTAATTCTATAACAACAAAACCCACGTGTTTGTTCACAAATCTAAATTGTCCTTGGAATTATAATACTAGAAATAATGTCTTTAAAATACCAGTTCTTTGTTACAATAAGAGTCAAAATAAATAGGGATGGTAAAATTTAAAACTACTCAGGTTAAATAAATATTTTAATAATGGTATCACAACAGTATTTATAATATATCTAAAATATCATTTTGTATAAAATTTTGAAACTATACTAAAAAGTTAATGATGATTGAACATTATTTTACCATTTGTGTCTACAAGAATGGATGAAATTGACAAGAATAAATCTACAAAATACATTTAGTTATGGTTTGGCCCTTGACATCTTAGTAAAATAAATACTTTTACAGTGAAGAAAGCAATCCATATTCAAAACATATTCTTCATGTTTAAATATTACCTGCAATTCATACAAATGGCTAAGAAATGAAAATATACCATTTAATATGAGTATTTAATGTATAATTTCAAGTGCCATGATTGTGTTGTGATGCCGCATAAGTTGAATTAGTTTAAAATCTTGTTAGTGAATTAAGCTTGCTTGTAGAACGTGAAATTAATTTACCTAAATACTAAAAGCCTAATTTAATTAATATTTATCGTGACAACAACCAGCTATTGTTTGAAAACAAACTTGTGGGTATTTTTTAAAAACAATTTATCATTCGAACAAAACATTTTGTGCAAACAATGCTCCTTCTTCCTGTCGTACATTTATCACAACCAGGAAATAAACAGCTGTGAACTACTTGGTAAGTTCCCGCCTGCAGATATACTAGCGTCACACCAGATAAAGACAAACAAGGGATTAAACAAGCTACGGTTACTCGACCAATTATAGCTAACTTGATAGTAGGAGAAACTAAATTATTGGTTCTGAACCAAACCCGATTAATATTAGCTCCGAAACACTACAAAGTCCTTGTTGTACAAGAAACATCATCAAACCACAGTGCACTAACATTTATAACCTTTATATTTCTGTAAATAATGTAATCCTAGGAGCACAGGGCACGATAGCTAAATAATTTGAGGAAAGTAAAATAGCCATGGAAGATTCATAAGCTTGTTAATTTAATAGGTACAATTATTTTATGTAATCTATTGTCGAAATTATGGGGGCTTGGCTGACTAATGTAATTAAGGGGAAAACATATTTTTTGTATCGGTAATCATTGCACCACAACTAATATGTAAAAGCCATAACACATTTTAATTAGATTTTAATCAATTATTTTTAAAGTATGAAGTTTTATAGAATAAATATAATTTGATAAACAGAGACAAACACAAGTTATTTAGAACGAGTCCTCGTTTGTTCTGTCCACTTGGCCAAGCTCCGCTTGAGCAATAATCTCCACCCAAGATATTTCCAACTGACGCCGTTAAATTTAAACAACGCTACACATCATACACATTTGTTGTGCGGGTTGTATCTGTAGCAAATACAAGTAACCTATCTTATTGCTACAATTTAAACCAGAGGTGGTCAACATAATTTTAAATGTAGCCGTGCAGGTCTGATGAAAGAGAAGTGAAATTTGCCACACTATATAAAAATTGATAAATTAGGTTGCTCAATTAAATATTTAAAACAACACATACTGTTAGAACAAAGTTTATTCAAAACATGTTAAGTACACTTTGACTCTTCAGACGCAAATGAAGAAAATTGTTCAAATTTAAAATGTAAGACAATTTAAAACAAAATTTGACAATCCTTTATTTTCCAATGAAATGTAAGAATATGAAGCTGCAACCAACAGATGCCCTCAGGAAAAAGTTTATTTTACTGATAGAATTGGCATACTTAACTTAGCCAAAATGTATGGCCAATTTGCAATTTGTGGAGATTGGCTATAGGGTTGTTCACTCAGAATTAAAACTAATAACGCCGTGAGATATAAACAATACTACATTTCATATGCATGTGTGTTGTGGGCTGTATCATTAGCAAATACAAGGATACACCGCTGACGACACTGAAAATACTACATTATAATAATAAACTCATATGTTGTGCAAGTGTGTACATGACGCTGCTGAAATGATTGAGGTTGACTGTGGAAAATTTAAAATTCTGGGGCGGTTTGGTTATAGAATGTAGTTCCGAGTCGTGTGAAAACACTGGTTAACGGGCACTGGACAGTTTGAACAAAGGGGTAACACGTCGGGGAAAGAGATGGTAGATCAGGTTTGTTTGTTTTAAAAATAGTTGTGAATCTAACTTGTAAAAATTTGAGGTTCTAGGAACAATTGTTATCTAAAAATCATGCTTTCATTAAGTTTAACGAAATATTGTCTACAATTGGGTAGAACGAGCGTTGAGCGACAAGCGGAACGCCCTAATGACGGGCAGTTTGGAGAATTGGGAAAGAAAACCTTAAATCATTAACCCGGTTCTTTATAAAGAAGCTGTTTTCTATCTTATTTCAAATTGTCGTTTCAAAAATTTTAGATAGCATCTTCAAGTTTCTGCTGCTGCAAGCTGGTGTAGGAATTAATTGTTTAAAAAATACTACTACGATAAAACTGTTGCGCAATTTTAGTTTGAATAAAACTAATTAAAAGAAAACGGTGGATTTAAAGTGCTTTTCTTCGATCAACCCAAAATAAAAACTAAAACCAGCACTGTCTCAATAATGGTGAAAATATTAAGTGGAGTAAACATAAGCGATTATAAACCTCACTCTCTTCCATTTTAATTATTCTCTTTGTGTTTTATACCTGCTTTTCCCTTTATTTCTATCCTTGCTCCCTCCCCTTTTACCCCTGGGTTTCATCCCTAGTTCTCACCATAGTTTCTCTACAGTTCCTACGTAGCTTTCCATATACTTTCTTATTAATCTCTCTCCAGTTCCCTAGACACTTCTCTATCTCTATACTTAATTTCTACCTAGTTTCCTCCCTAGATCTTCACTGTTTTTTTATCAAGTTTCCTTTAGAGGTACTTCCTAGTTTATTTCCTAGATCCCTCACTAATTTATACCGTGTTTTCTCTATAGCTACTTCCTATTTTCCTAGTTAGCTCCGTCCCTAGATCTTCTCTAATTGTTCCCAAACTCAAAATTTAGTCTATCCCCACATGTTCTCTAGTTTCCTATTCATTTTGTCTCTAATTTCTACATAGATCTTTACCTACTCCCTCCCTAGTTGATCACACGATCCATAACTAGTTTATTTGCCAGCAATTACCTATTTATTTCCCCAGTTCTTTCCTATATAGATTCTAATCACCTTCATATACATATGAACTTATTCTCCTTCATAATTCTTCCCTTTACTCTTCCTACTTTATTAATAACTCCTACCTAGGTACTTTCAAGTTCACTCTCTATTTACTACCCAGCCTTTATTCCTCCCCTATATCTCATTAATCATATATATATATATTTAGCCCCGCATCTTACTATCCGTTCGGGTTATACGCCTAATCTTCTATGTTAATAAAATGAAGAGTTTGTCTGTCTGTCATGAGCATTGCAATATATATATATATATATCATGCCATGCTCAGATCTCTGTGTGGGATATATATATCCCATACAGAGGTCTGAAATTTAAAAATTATTAGCCCTTGTGTACGAAAATGTGCACCTCGAAGCCGGAAGTTCCAAATTTGAATTTTCCTTTAATTAATTAAAAACCTGGGTCGGAAGAAATAAAATGCAGATAATTTTTTTTTCTTTCTGTTTTAAGCGAAAAAGAAGCGTGGCCCGGGGTAGAAACGGAATCCATTTAGTGGCTACCTCTGACAACGTAGGGTACTTCTGCTAGTTCATATATAGTATGATTCTTGTATGTAGAACAGTAGAAGTTAGTTACTAAAACAAATTTAATATATTTATACATCAAGCTATGTTTTTTAAAGCTGTCAGTTTTAATAGATTTTATCAATAACTATAGAATAACACAAATAATATAGTAAAATGTTATCATTGTTGACTGAAAATAAATATGTTTGAATTTTATCTACTGTTCTTCCAACCAAAATCAGGGTATAAATTTCCCTTCCTAGTTTTTATCTAGTTCTTTCACTAGTTCCTTCCCAAGTTTATCCATAATTCAGACCTAGTACCTCCCTAATTCCTTCCAAAGTTCTACCCTAAAGTATCTCTAGTAGCTCCCTAGTTACCTATATAATTTTCCCTTGCGTGTTCTATTTAGTTACCTCATTATTTCATTCATAATTCCTAGTAATATCACTCATTTTCTCAAGCTCTCTCCCCAGTTTCTCTCGTGACTAGTTTTTTATTTTCTCCATAGCTTCTTCTCTGGTTCCCTACCTAGTTCTATGATAGTTATTTTCCTAACTACCTCTTCAGTTTCTCATAATTTAATCCTTATTTCTTTCTTTATTACCTTCCTATGATATGACTTTGGTAGAAAGAACATTAAAAGTTAGTTACTGAAGTTATTAAAACTAGGTGACCTGGCGGTCTAGGGGTAAGGTGTCAGACTTCTGTGCTGGCGGCCGGGGTTCAATCCTCGGTCCCGGCACAGATTTATCTGATTACCAAACCCTTCCTTCACCTCTGACAAGACATCTTGTGAATGTGGGGAATGCCAGGCCTCCACCGTGGTTCGGATTCCACGTTAAACTGTAGGTCCTCCATTTCATCTCACAATCACCCTACCATTACACATTAGCGTAAGTGCGTATAACCCGAACGGGTAGTAAGACGCGGTGCTAATAATAATAATAATATTAAAACTATTTTAATATATTTATACATCAAGTCATATTATCTGCAACTATCCCTGATGATAGATATTATAAATATCTACGGAATAACACAAATAAAATACTAATATGTTATAAATGTTACCCTTAAATAAATACGTTTGAAATTTCTCTACTGTTCTTCCAACCAAACTCAGGGTTCCTCCACTTCTACCTTCAGTGCAAACACCGTCACACCACTTGAATAACGTGAGGATAGTATTTATCTTAAGAGATCCTATCTGAGGGTGAAATATAGCGCTCTTAAAGAGGGAGAAGGGTCGGAGAAGGGTCGGGGAAGGGTAAAGTTGCCAACACCAACCCACGCTACGGCTTAGTTTGGTAAATGCTATAACTATAAGCCAGGCCATTTTACCTGAGATAGTACTAGTGTCTAGATACTGCTATGTCCTCTTGACTGAGTGACTAGGGGAGACTAGTACAGAGCTAGGGACACTGTTTGGAACTTAGGGGTTCGTGGCATATCTCTACTGTTGGATATGTGTGTAAAGGGTGATTTAGTGTAGAGCTAAGAACATTTTGTAAAAAAAAAGGGGTTGTCAATACCCATATAAAATTATATTGATCCAACCTAAGTGTTACAAATTCCTCTATTCATAGTCGTGTGTTGAGTTACAATTATTGCTGTCCCTAGGCTAAGTTGGTTTTTAAAGTGTACACGTCAGTCCTCTGCCCAAGTAACAGCAACAAAGAAAGCACGTGAGCAATGCAGGTCATACAGCAGCTTTGGTTGACCTTTGTTTTTCCCTGTTCAACACAACACCCACTACACATAGAAGTAAGGCTGGTAGTAGCTAAGCTAACGGGGGCTACCTCCTCAATGGTTATCACTGCTGAGAGAACTACATGGTTAATATTGGGAAACAGCGTTGTCATCCTCTCGTTTTTGTATGGTAAATCTCCCCTCAAATACAAGACAAGTTTTGCAACGCTGGTAAGTTGAGTTTGGTTCTTACCCTATTACACCACCTTCAGACATAACTGAAAGCGAGAAGAGTTGGCAACAGTTAACCGAGAGAAAGCGAAGATAATAGTTTTCTCCATAAGACCTGTACTTCCCTCACCAATTATATTGAGTGTAGATAAGTCTTGTATTGATCAACATCGTAGGGACCTGCTTTTATGGGCGCATGGTCTAAGACGTCACTCTCGCAATAGACTAGAATGTCGATGACAAGGAGATCGAGGTTTGATCCCGGTTAGGTGTACTGAGGTTAGTTTTCCTAATTTTTTTTCACTCTTTCTCCACGCAAATGTGGGTACGCTCTCTCTAAATTAAACCTCTGTAATACCTAACACATAATAATTGGTACATAGGCATATAACCTGAACGGGTACTAAGTGCTTAAAAAACCAATTGCAGGCCAGACTACAATTTTTCCAGTGTAGGAGTGAGTGGTGTTGCTTACGGCTAGAAATATTACCAGAACCATTCACATGTATCCACTCGCCAAACCATATGGCCTGCAAAACCTTATGCTGAGCTGCTTTCACTTTTTGCAGTCCACCTCTGACAATACGTGTATTAATCACAACTTGTGAATGTGGGGAATGCCAGGCCTCCACCGTGGTTCGGATTCCACGTTAAACTGTAGAACAACCCTTTCATCTCACAATCACCCTACCATTACACATTAGCGTAAGTGCGTATAACCCGAACGGGTAGTAAGACGCGGTGCTAATAATAATAATTTTTGAAGTCAAAACATTCACAAAACATAATTTGTTTTTAATTATTACTTTTAAGCGTTTTTGCATGATTAAAATATGAAATTATCAAGATAACCATTTAATGTTTATATTTGGTTGAAATGGCGTCTACAGTCCACTTAAAAATACTGTAAATGAAAGTTTATAAAATGTTGTATTCTCTTCATATATTTTATAAAGATGGTGAACCGGTAATAAGTGAATGTGGTTAATGACGTCATACAAACAGTAATCGGTTATCATGCGCGTGTCTTAAAAAATAAAATCTCTCGCTAAGTTATAAAAACATGTATTTATTTATTCATTTTCTTACTACCTTTTCATATGTGTATATGATAATTACAATGGGCTAGGGATAAGAAAGGAAGTATTTTAGAGCTAATCCACCAGCACTTGCATGGAAGGAGAGTGGGAAACTATTTAGGAAAAACCACCCTCAGTAGACCCAACCGGGATTCATACCCCGATCTCCCAGTTATCAGCAGGCCAGTTCAACAAGAAAATGATGCCTTAGACCAGGGGTCAACAAACATTTTTCGTAAAGGGCCAAATAGTATATATTTTGCAAACTCTAGGATATTTATAGAGGTAGGCCTGCCTACTTAAATAACAAATAAAAAAACATTTTCACAAATTTACTCAACAAAATGTAACGAAATAATAATAATAATAATAATAATAATAAGTAGACTACAATAATGTTTGAAATACAGCTCTACTAATGAGAAGCATTGAAATTGCATTTTTTGAGATAGCATTTCACCAAATTGGGTTTCAAAGAGTTCGCACTTCCTATCATAAAAATTGATTTCAAATGTTCACCTGTATTGAGATTTTACTTATTTCATCTTTGAAAATGTTTCTACGCACAGGTAGATGCTTACAAATACACCTATAGAACCTCGATTATATGATCTTAATTAACTATATTCATCGCTTGGAAGAGATTTATGGAATTCTGTTAGATTATTCTCTTGAAATTTGCCTTTTAGCATGTAATAATACTGCAGATTAATCACTTGCAACTGAAGGGTAGGTGGAAGCTCCTCAATTAAACGGTCAAATGGATTTTGAAATATGGAAACGTCTTGTGAACTTTCATCAATATACGATAAATGCCACTGGATTTGAATTTGAATTTGAAAATATAAAATTCTTTCTTAGCTCACGGACCTTACAAAAAGAGGCGGTGGGTTGGATTTGGCGCACGGGCCGTAGTTTGCAGGCCCCTGTGGCTTAGACCATTCTGCCACTGGAGCGGGTTATAAGAAGTTACAAGTGTGAATATAATACTTTTTAATTGATTATTTCGTGCACTGAAATATCCCCCGATGCCACAGCCACGAAACAAATAACAGAATAGATATTTTATTAATATGGTTTGTTCTTTCAATTTATTTATATAGAAGCCAATAATATACAGTGACCCTTAGTGAAGTGTTATTAGAAACCTTTGATTCCACTTTTGATTGATAATAATATATTATTAGTCTATACCTAGAATTTTAGGTAAAACCCTTTTTTTCCTGTGTAGATATCTGTACAATAAGTTGTATGTGTTCATTTCATGGATATTAAACATACATTTACAGGATTTTAGTATCTAAAATTGCGTATTTTGGCATTAGGACCTATTTTAGTCTATTTTACATCGATAACCAAACATATGCCTGTTATATAAAAATATTTTAAGAAACTAGTTTATTTTCAGCACTTGTGAAAATTATTTTTCCATACTGACTGTACTGAATTTATTCGAGGGTTGTAAACGTTGTACAAACCAAGGAGAGAATACAGCTAGCAATCCCTTCCTAGCTCCTGTATTTCCAGGAATCTCAATCCCATTGAACAAGGCTTTCCACTTGCACGCGCGCTTTACACCTATAACTAATCAGTAACCCCATATCGCATACTGAGCTAGTGTCGAACTGAATCCTCTCACCTCTTCACTTAGAAACTGGATAAGGTTACAGACAAGCTAATTGTTTTTCTAGGCTCACAGTGTGAAGCAATCATTTGGTGAAAAATTACCGTGAAACTGCAATGGCGAAAGTAAAAACTTTTAAAGCCACATTTATTCGTCAATGGATTGAGACTTCTTAGAAAAATAGTGTCATCGGTCATTTCCTTCATAATCGACGCTTCGGAAGAACTATGAACAGCCTACGTATGAAGATCAATCTCTAGCATACCAAAGGACATAGGAGAGTCACATTTGTGGATTTCTTTTCACCAAACAACTGACAGTCTTGGTTGGTACATAGCAAACCTAGCTGTTGGTAAAACTGGACCCTGATTCACTATATAGAGTTTATATGATTTGCGCAAAGTAGTTGAACAAACCAAATCCAGAAACAATGGCTCATTTTGTCAACACTGGACTTAAGGTTCTCAATCCTGAAGAGGTAAAGTGCTACTTGCCTTCACATGTGTTGCTTCCTACATGGCTCCTGCATTGCAGCTACTCTATCCCTCTCTTGTCCACGTGACATGCCTTGCCCATGGTCTGAACCGAGTGGCAGAGCAAATTAGACTGAAATCTCCGAGGTTGAACAAACTCATCTCCTCAGTGAATAAAGTGTTCATCAAAACTCCAACAAGAGCATAGGCTTTTCGAAGGAAGCTTACAAATGTTTCTCTGCCCACAGAACGTGTGCTCACACGATGGGGAACATGACTGAAGGCAGCTGAGTACTATTGGGACCATTTACTGGAGGTTAAATAAGTTGTGACCAGTCTGGAGGAGGATGGTGTCTGCGCAACCAAGGCTAAAAATATCGTTAATGCTCCATCAATTCATAAAGATTTGGCCTACATAAGGGAATTATTACTGTCCTGGAAAGTACAGGGAAGCTCGTATACGAGATTCTCTATAAAGTGAATCAAAAAATAGGTGAAGCGCTTAGCGTAGCTGGGGAGAAAGTTAAAACAAAATTGGACGGAGTGCCTGAGAAGAACACAGGACTGAAGAGTCTTTGTGCCGTAGCTGACATTTTTACTAGAAAATCAAGTCAAATTGAACGTGAAATCCCGATTAATCTTTTCTCCAAGTTGAAATACTCTCCCATAACATCAGTGGATGTAGAACTCTCTTTTTCAGCATATGAATTAATATTAAGTGACAAATGCCATAGCTTTAGAGTGGAAAACTTAGAAAAAGTGTTGATTATTTATTGTTAGGAAACTATCGCAAATTAATTGAACATATTTGAAATTTGTGATGATATTAAATATTTTGTGTGTGGGGTTTTTTTTAAAAGAAAGATGTAAGAAAGATTTTTATTTTTTTCTGAATTCATTTTTAAACATAATGTTTGTCCTATAAAGCCTAATTAACTCAATCCAAGAGCCTATTTTAGGCACCTAAAACTAAAATTTTTAATACCTAAAACTCATAGGTCTAATATTACTACGAAAATAATAACCACTTAAACTAACATAAATTACTTTCAACCAATGTTTTCAATAAAAATCTTATGATAGCTGTTAGCTATCACCACTCCCATGCTTGATAGTCTGTATTATCTGGAAGGCCAAGACTCGGTCTGAAACAAGATAAACCATTTTGACAGCTACAATAGGGATTTATTTACTTTTTCTTTCTTTCTGGGACTTGTCTTTAAGTTTAGCCTCATCATCCTGACCGAGAGTTTCATTATAACCAAGACTGGAACTATTTATTCACCTTACTAGTTGTCTCAAAGATATTCAGATCTAGAATTTTTTTGCTGGGACTTGTCTTTAAGTTTAGCCTCATCATCCTGACGGAAAGTTTCATTATAACCAAGACTGGAACTATTTATTCATCTTACTAGTTGTCTCAATGATATTCAGACCTGGAACGGTTCCTTTCTTTTTTATGTTCCGTGATATCCAGTATTGAAACCATCCCTATAATAGTTGTGTACCTAACATCCAGCAATGGAACTATTCCTTTCCTATTTCTATTTCTGACATCCAACATTGAAACTATTTTTCTCTTCGTTCTTTCCCTGATATCCAATATTGAAACTATGATGTATAAATAGAAACTACTGTTTCCTCTCACCAACTTCAGTTTAAAGGTGGGTTCCCACGGAGTCAAGTTCACGACCGTGGATGTCTCTGAACTACTTGACCGGTAGGAGTTGTGGATCAGTCCACGACTGTGGTCATTCACACTTTGTATTTTCCCAGTTAAGTGGAGGATATCATCATGTTAAAACTAAGTGACTTAGAGGATCATGGTGTATCAATGGTGGGTGATTTAATAGCATACGATATAGGCGAGGTTTTGGAAAAAATAAAATTACGATTTTGAGTTAGAAAATGGATACACAGAGGAAGAACATTAGGTTACGTTGTGCAAGGAACTAATCTGTGAGGACAAAAGCAATTAACACGCCACAGTTCCACTTCGTCACAACGCACGCAGACACACGCTTAGAATTAGATGACTGTACACTACTAAAGGAGTCATGAGCTTTTCACCCAGGCAACTAATACTCGACCACTATCGGTAGAACTCGTGCACGACTGAGAGCTACTTGACCACTAGTTCCCACAAGGTCAAGTACTCGACTGATGTGGTCGGAAGTCTTGCAATCTACCCAGTGGGAACCCGCCTGTCTCCACCCGGCTGATGTTACAATCTTTCCTCGTACCCCATTCAGAAGGCCAAGGGAAGATTGGACTTTGTCACGCTATTGATACTCCGTTGGTTGATTGACGGTGAGGTGGGTGACGTCACTGCCATTTCAACCCTCAATGTCGTTAAAGATGGTAAATAAAGGGGAGAGGGAATATAAATGTTTAGTTGGGCTACGACCTAAGATCGATACTTGTATGCTGCCCTGCCAGGTTAAGATTCTTTGTTACTAAAACACGCCAGTGAGGTATGTAACATGAACCAGACCTAGAACACGCCAGTGAGGCACGTCATGTCAACCAGCACCAGAATAAGTCAGTTAGGCACACTCCATGACTAAAGAGCTGAACAGGTAAGTGAGGCACACTCCATGAACCAACATCAAAATACACCAGTAAGGCATGTTACATGAAACAGCACTTGAACACGCCAATGAGGCACGTAATGTCAACCAGTACCAGAATAAGTCAGTTAGGCACACTCCATGACTCAAGAACAAAATAGGTAAGTGAATAACACTCCACGAACCAGCACTGAAATATGCCAGCAAGGCATGTTACCTGAAACAGCACTTGAACACGTCAATTTGGACCATATCATGAACCAGCACTAGAAAATGTCAGTCAGGCACGTCATATAAGCCAGCATTTGAACATTCCAGTGAGGCACGTCACATGAACTAGAACGGAACAGGCCACTGAGGCACGTTACATGAACTAGAACTCGAACACGCCAGTGAGGCACGTCACATGAACCAGCAATTGAACACACCAGTGAGGCACGTCACATGAACCAGATATTAAACACGCCAGTGAGGCAAGTCACATGAAACAGCACTTGAACACGCTAGTGAGGCACGTCACATGAGTTAAATATTGAACAAGCCAGTGATACACGTCACTTAAACCAGAACTCGAACACGCCAGTGAGGCACGTCACATAAAACAGCACTCGAACACGCCAGTGAGGCACATCACATAAAACAGCACTCGAACACGCCAGTGAGGCACGTCACACGAGCCAGCACTTGAACACACCCGTGAGGCACGTGACATAAACCGGCACTTGAACACGCCAGTGAGGCACGTCATTTGAACCAGATATTGAACACTCCAGTGAAGCACGTCACATGAACTTGAGCACGTCAGTGAGGCACGCCACATGACCAAACACTTAAATACTCCAGTGAGGCACGTCACTTGAACCCGACATTGAACACTCCAGTGAAGAACGTCACATGAACCAACACTTGAACACCCACTGAGGCACGTCACATAAACTAGAACGGAACACGCCAGTGAGGCACGTCACATGAACTAGAACCTGAACACGCCAGTGAGGCACATCACATGAACTAGAGCTAAACACGCCAGTGAGGCACGTCACATGAACTAGAACTGGACACGCCAGTGAGGCACTTCACATGACCCATCACTAGAGCACGCCATTGAGGAACGTAAAATGAACCAACACATGAACACCCAGTGAGGCACGTCACATGACCAAGCACTAGAACACTGACAAATCAAGGGTAGGAGATGTGAAAATATCTTGACTCCAAACAAATCAATGTAAACTATGTTACGGCCAATATCAGAAAAAACTCAACCTCAGACGAAACACGGAAATGGTTCTTGTGGCATATGGCCAATTTCAATTTCAAATAAACTTGGTCGAAAGTAATTAGATTCTAATCTCTTGTTAAACATGAAGAGCCAGAAACCAATATATTATGTGTTATGCAAGACCTTTCGTAAAATACTAAATTTGTTCCTACAGTTGATCTGACCCTCAGTGTAAGGTTTCTGGGTTCGTTGCCACTCAGAGGGCAACAGTTTATCAATATAAGATGTTGTTCGTTTTTTAAATACCAAGTGGATTCCCAATCTTAAATCTGACTTGTTATCGTCCTGGAATCAAGTTAGGAAATACTTAATAGTTTTATAGACATTAATTGTCTAAAACATATAACGCAAGGATGTACAGTACATAAGTCACTTTTCCTTTCCTATTCTATTCCTCGAACGGTCAATCTTGTCTCATGTAAATCATCCGGTTTCTTCCAATAAACAGTGATAAATGTAGTAGTGTGTGTTTGTTTTCTGGAATAATACACTTATTCTCAAACAGCCTAACTAATCTGCTTTTGTGACATTAAAACAGGGTCTATGAGACTGACATAGAATTATCTTTTTATTGGGAAAGTGATATAAGAAAATATTACATGGTGATATTGAGCACTGCCTCTTTAATCAAAAAGTGCTAGGGTAACACATTACATGATGATATTGAGCACTACCTATTTAATCAAAGAGTTCTACAGGACCACTAAACAAGGCTATATTAAAAAATATGTTTGATCAAAAAATTGCTATAGAAAAACCTAAAATTCTATATTAGACATTATCTCTTTGATCAAAGACTGGTGGAGGAACACTTCATAACGTTATATTAGCACTATCTCTGAGATCAAA
>CABFOV010003131.1:7833-21219 GCA_902141375.1 Timema poppense
AAAAAAAAACACAAAAGGGGAGAAAAAGGAAAATGGTAAAGGATGATAGAACACATAGATAGGAACATGTAAAAGGTATAACATAAATGACAAACACAGGAAAAGGACATTGGATGCGAATATATAATGATATAACTCTATAAGGAAAACCTCTTTGCGCTTTATGAGGTAATTGTATTATATTTGGAAGAAGGCATAGGAAAGGCGGATAGAAATAAATAAAGTGAGATTATACTCTAACATAGTACAAGTAAAGTCATACTGTTTCTAACAATTACTTTACATCCGTTACTGTTTCGAGCCTGTGGCCTGGCTCAATGTTTTAGTCAAGACATATATTTCCTGCTATGACTTGCTGGAACTGTCATAGTTTTTCATATATCCTATAATCTAATTTAAGACTAGGACCGGCAATTTTCAGCCATTAATTTATCACTATGAAAAGGTAAACACATATTTTCATCAATGATAAATCTTTGGCCATACCGAAAATTGAACCCGGGACCCTTAACTCAGTAGAAAGACATGCTATCAAATGAGCTAAAGTGTCGGATTTCTAATAATTACTCATACCATATTTGGAAGAAGGTACACTAGAGTTGGATAGAAACATATAAAAGGAACAAACACAATATAGCTTTTAGAATCAAAAGAAGAACAAAGTTCACATTTTACAATGCTGCCTCTGGACAAAGAGTTAATGGTTGAACCTTGATTAAAATGTATTGTTACCACCCAATCCCATGTTCTATTCTACAACATTTCACACTCCACCCTAGTTAAATCTGGTAGAATAAAACCTAGATTTAGGGAGTGAACAATTTTCTTCCAGCAGCAGTAATATAAAGTGTGAATTGTTCATATGATCCTTATATAACAATTACTCTTTAATAGTGATGGGTTGAATCCACTTATTTACAAATATAAACCTCTAATCTGAATCTTGGAAAAAAATTAATATAAATGGAAATAGGAATATAAAAAAATAATAGAAAATAAGAAAAGTAAGTGTGTGTGTGTGTGTATGTGTGTATATATATACACATATATATATATATACACACACACACACACACTTATGTATAAAAATTATAATGAATGCATTCTTGCAAATAAATGAATATATATATATATATATATATATATATTTATTTGATAGAATGCATTCATTATAACTCATACATTCATTTAAGTGTTGAACCACCAATCACAATTTTGAAAACAAAATAAAATATTTAAATCTCGAATCCAATACATTCCCAAATCCTTGACTCTAAAATATCCTTCGGGATTCAAAGGATTCGAGGAATCCATCCTACTTTTAAATTTTATAAATGCATGTTTGTTAAACTTTTTAATTTGTCTTAGAATGTTTTCATAAACGTAAAGGAAATTTGTTGATGTCAAGTGAAGATTTGACTTTTCGATCATTCAGCAGCCCCTATTTTTTTATAGGGACTCCTTTTATTGATACAAAGTAAATATATATATATGTACATACACACCTGCAAAAACAGACTAATAATTAATTATACACCATGCTATATCAATTAGATTTACCACAGTATTTAAACCTTTCTAAAAATCTCTGGATACATCAATGAAGATTGAAGAAAGAGATGCTGATGAAAAGAGTAGTGGTAGTAAAAAAAAAGAGCATTTTTCAGTATAGAGCTTTTAGTTTTGAAACTTATGAGTAGCAAGTCGCTAGCATATTATTCAATACTTACTTTTAATCTCGCAAAGAGCTAGTTTTAAAATGTCTGAGCTGCAAAACCTAATGTTACACTAGTGAAATGCAAGAGGATTCAACTTGTCAGAAGACATTGTACGAGACAGCACTTGTCTATCAAATAGAGTAACACAAAAAAAGATGGATGTGCTTTTCCCTTTTCAGGTGTAGCGTACCGAGAAAGATTTTGTTGGAATAAAAGTGCCATTGTACAAAATATATAAAACAAAAGAAAAATATATTGTTGATTTAGATATGCGAAGCAATTCTTCAGTGAAACCAATCTGAGTAAACTGTTTGTTTACTTGAAAGTAAAATACACTGACTTGATTTCAACATAAAACTACTAGCTTTGCTCAATAGATAGCCTAAATTTCTACTAGTCTAGATGTCATGGGCTCAATTTTCATTGCATTCAATTTCTTTTTCAATTTTATCTTATTGAAAAAATTTACTTTTCGACAAAAAAATTGCAAACCAATTTAAGATTTAAATCTAATCAAAATGAGGACGCAGCAGTTGGCCTAAAGTCATTTGGCCTAAAACTTAGGCCAAAGGATGGGTACTCATCAAAATAACCAAATCGTTTTGAAAGGCGCACTCAATAGATTATATGGATTTTCTTTTGTTTACATATTTTCTACAATGAAATATTTAGGTCCAAGTAGTTCAAATCAATGAAACCTTGTTTTTCCAGTGTTGCTAAATTTAAAACTCAGTCGCTAGCAAGTAAATGGCATTTCAGAGCATACCAACATGCAGTATAACTGAAATATTTAAAAAATAGCTCTTTGCTGTAGCTGACTTTGGGTTGAGGGGCTAGGATTTTTCCCCCCTCTCATATTGTTACCCACATTGGAGGGCATGTGAATCCCAGGCTCATCTAGTCTGGTTGGCCAATGACAGAGGTTGGAGTTAGAATCATGGCAAGGTGTACTTGATGTGGTGTTTTCTAAGTTGTTTCCCAATATTTATTCTCATTAATGTGGGTAAATTTTCTATAAATTCTACATTACTTATCTCTTTACCATTAATGTAATGTAATGGACCGATCGAACGACTCAGTTAAAAATTATTTTTGAAAAGAGTTGAAGTCACTGATAAAAAAAATATTTACCTATTGATATAAAGGCCAAACGTCAGGTTTTTGAAAAAGGAAAAAATCTGCAGAAATCTGCAGAAATCTGCAAATGGTCTCATTTGCATTATTAAAGGTCTCTCAATAACATACTAAGTTTTCCCCTTCCTACAAGTTCTGCGTTCGGCGCCATCTTGGAAAGATGGCAGCGAAATGAGGTTTTTCTTGGTTATCTCGCATTTTACCGTGAGAATACTTATCATATATATTATTCAGAATAAAATTCTCTATAAAAAAGGCCTTGAACACTTTTTTGTTAGATTAAGTATTTTCTAGTTATAACCACAAGAAGCCTACGATTTTCACTCAATTAAAGAAATAATATTTATTACAAAATGTTTTTTAATATTATTATTTATTTTTATAGCGTAAGTTAAAGTATTTACAATCATAGGGTTATTTTATTGTTTCCTTTATGCTGTCAGACTTCTGTGCTGGCGGCCGAGGTTCAATCCTCAGTCCCGGCACAGATTTATCTGATTACCAAACCCTTCCTTCACCTCTGACAAGATATCTTGTGAATGTGGGGAATGCCAGGCTTCCACCGTGGTTCGGATTCCACGTTAAGCTGTAGGTCCTCCATTTCATCTCACAATCACCCTACCCTTACACATTAGCGTAAGTGCGTATAACCCGAACGAGTAGTAAGACGCGGTGCTAATAATAATAATAATAATCCTTTATGCTGCTCATAGCTCACTATTGGGAATAGAAGGGAAATAATCAGTGAACATGTTAAAAAATATTCATGTTTTTATACTTGCAAGACATATATTTGACATATTCATGTATTCATACTCGTTTCCACAACACTATGCAGAATAGTAATCTTTTATGGTGCGCTTTTTTTCATGTAGTTTTCCCTGTAGACCTAATCAACTACAATGCTTTTAATTCAATTAATTTCTTCATCGTGATTTACCATGTCCTCTTCATGTGCAATATTTGTGCGTGACTGTCCCAGGCAATGAGAATAAATAATGGAACATTGGAGATCAACTTTATGACAACTGCAAGCTGCTCTGCCTTCTTTTAATATATTTACAAGATATGGTTTTAAGGAGTGCGTGTGGAGCTGGATCATTGGTGGTGGTTACAGAAAGTAAGCCATACTTTGAGTTTTTTCAACCCCATTATTGTTGTTCCCATACTATTTTTGAATTTGTTGGTATGTTCTTAAGAAATGCTAGCGTGAAGTTGCCTGAGTGGGAGTTAAAGATGCGAGGTTGAAACTGTTATTCAACAACGATTTCACAAACAATTTAAACCTTAATATGTCCAAGGTATCTCCTTTATTCTTGGCTCCATAAAGGGTTACAATGAATTGTTGCCCTGCCACATCTATACTTCATTCACGGTAGGAGTTTACCTCTGAAAGGTCTTTTTTCCTACCAATATCCTACTATATAATAGATTTCTGGTAGGGAAAAAGGCCTTTCAGAGGTAAACTCCTACCGTGAACGAACTTTACATCACCTGGATGAGCGTCATGATCTTTGAAAATGTGCACAATTTCCTGCAATTTCTTGTTCTTGTTTAAAAATTTAACAAACTTTATTTTGCCCTGTCTGAAAAACGAGGAAGTTGTGTCTTAGCCACTAAATATGTATAAGAACAAAATGTTGTCCTTTACTTCTTTAGTATATCTGAAGCTGCTAGAACATTCAGGTTGTGACACAGACTAACAATATTCCGCACAATTTTTTTCTCTCTCTCTGAGTTGGCGAGAAGATAAAAATAACTTGTAACAAAAACAAACGCGTCATTCATGGACAGCTGCATTAAAGGTCAACAACTAAGTCACCGTGAATGTTGATCTAATGTAAATGTTCGTTTAATTTTACTTACACATAAAAAAAACCTTAAAGTTTATTATTGTTCTTTGTGTACAGGGTTCTTACAGATGAATGAAACATAAATTTAAGGACTTTTTAAGGACTAAGGGTGGTATGCTAGAATGTATAGTGAATGTTTAGTGGACCGATAGTGTGGTACCGAGCACACTATCACTCCATCTTTTAATTTATGATGATGCAAGAAAACCTACACTAGTGTCTACAAAGCATTCACTTAGTCAAATTCTTGCATACAGCCCTAAAACTGCTAGTTATTGTACTGTCAAAAGCTAAACACATCAATAAAAAAAAACTATAAACTATACAAAATTTTAAATAGATGGAAAGTAACAACTTTACACTTAATATAATGAACATATAGGACTTTAAAAATAGTAATCTAACTTTGATGTCACTTACTTCACTCTCCTTGGATTGGTTAGTGCAGTCATTATAGATTCAATGTATATTTTAGTATGGTTAGTACAGGAATTTAAGCGCTAAGGTGGATGAGAGATGAAGGCATTTTAGTTTAAAACTCAAATTATAAGTACTTAAAGTGTTAATAGGCAGTCAAACATCTTTAAAGAATTATTACAAATGACGGTTTTAAAGCACGTATAAAAAAATGGTGAATGCACATGAATTGATATTTTTAAATATAGGAAATTAAAGAAAACAAAATTGTATTTGATCAACAGTAGCGCTAATACATTTGTCAGAAAAGTTAACAGTGTTTCCCCTTGCCCCAAAAAGATCCCATTCCTTGGGCGCAACTATCTCTGAAATGATGATGCGATAAATAAAACAAAAGCAGCTGGAAGAGCAGCTTATAGTAAAGAAAGCAGCAGACAACAGCTAAAGCTTGATCAAAGAGGATGCGCTAGATAGTTCAAACCCCAGTGCATTTTAAATTATGGTCTTTACAGCCATTCTTCACAATCATTTCAAAAATAAATATTGAAACCTGAAAGTTCCAGGACTTTTTAAGGCCCATAGCAATTTAAGGACTTTTCCAGGCCTTGAACACACACATATTAAATTCCAGGTCTTTCAAGGACCGTATGAACCCTGCTTGTAACTAACACGTGTAGCGTCAACTGAAACTTAGCATAAGAGATACGAAAGTGATTAACTCACTATAGTTACTGTAAAGGTTTTAACTTAAATACATAAATATATTATAAAAATATTGTTATATTTACGGATTATTTAACGTTAAAATTGAAAGATAGATTGGGAACCCCTTTATTGCATGCAGTTGTGTGAAAATCGTAGGCTTCTTGCGGCTATAACTAGAAAATACTTAATCTAAGAAAAATGTATACAAGACCTTTTTTTATTGTGAATTTTGTCCTGAATAATATATATTGTAACTATTTTTACATGTTTACATTGATATTTATCAACAAATGCACTGTTAGCCATTTTGGTTCTTAAAATTATTGAGTATTTGACATGAAAATTGAAATATAAGATGGGAACCCCTTTATTGTATGCAGTTGTGTGAAAAGTTTAAGCTTTTCGTAACTATAGCTTGAAAATACTTCATTTTACGAAAAATGTGTAAAGACCTTTTTTATAGAGAATTTTATTCTGAATAATATATATAATAACTATTTTTACGGTAAAATTAATGTTTAATGAGATAATCGTGAAAGCCTTAATTTCAACGCCAAGATGGCCTCGAACACTTAACTCCTAGGAGGGGGAAAACTTAGTATGTTCATTACAGATCTAATATAAAGCGATTAAAATACTTTGCAGATTTCCAAGAATTATTTCCAAATTGGGGCTTATTTTACTCCGTGACGCTTGGTCTAGTAGTAGTTAGTAAAACCATATAATGGAGAAAGCTGCTACCTCCAACAGTAAAATAAAACCAATTAAAAATATATAATCATGAGGTAGTGGGGTAATTTAAAGTAAACCTTCACACTAGCAACTTAATTACCACTTTTAACCACTTTGAGGTATAAATTAAATTACAAAGTGAATTTACAAACATGCTCCAAATATGTTAAGTGAAAGTTCATTATACTCACTTCCTGTGACAACTGGTTCTCAGTGTCCGACACTCGGTGTTGGTTCACCATCTCATGAATAGACTGCAGGGTGCTGTGACGGAGCGCATCTGAACTCACCATCTGCAAGTCTCGGAACAGCTGGAGGAGAAATTGTGGGTGACTCTCATTGATGGAGATAAGGGCTGCCACCTCTTGGTAAACAGGTTGATGAAGTACCTCGAACAAAGTGTTGCCAGTCCTGCATACACAATGTGAGGTACAAGTTAGTACAGTCATGCCCTCAGTAGCTTGAAATAGGGATAGAGAGGATTCAGGAATTCCCAACTTCCCAATTGATCTGATTTTTACAGAAAAGATACTAAGCATAAAAGGTTAACTTTCCTACAGGAGTATGATAGGTCCTCTCTTTAACTCTGATTATGTTTATAGTCATTTTTAATGACTCCAGAAATAAAAATCATATCTTTAGTAGGATATTGGCAGGAAGGAAATTTAGAAAACAAAACTTTTTTTGTGGTCAACATTAATAATTCCAACTCCTCCTCAAATCCATTTCCAATAATCTATCTATTCTTGATTTCACAGATCATACAATATACAACCGGTTTAATAATATTTACACAACCTAATATTTTTACACCCTGCTTTTAAAAATTATCCCATCTAATATTTTGCTAGTTACATGTACTTTGTTTTTTCACCATCACATTTTATCTAACCAAACCAAACCTTATTCAGTTAATATTTAACTGTCATAAAAACACCTTGTGTTTTTCACAACGACAAAGTAAGTTTGTTTGTCTTAATAATTCTTCTTTATTATTTTTTTATAACGTAATAATTCTATTTAATCGTGCCTTTTTATATTAGCTTTAATCATACTTTCATGCCTTCTTTAATTTCATTTTCAGTATCCATGAATATAGTACCAATGTACCAAAACATGTCGGATTGAAGTAGTCCAGACACTTTTTCCAGTGCTGGATCTCAAAGGAGTAATGGGACATCAATATGGATAAGACTTAAACCAACATAACCACACCTTTTTAATTCTATATTATATCACACTCGAAAATTTATCTAAATAAACTTTGCTGATGTTAACCTAAATTTATTCTGAATGATTTCCAAATTAAGTTTTGACTTTAATGTGTATGTTCATATCACGTTATATTGTATGCTATATTTTGTGTATTAATATTTTAATGTGTTAACCTATGTTTTAGACTATTCATCAACTCGTTTGACCAATGTATAAATTGATGAAGTATTTTAATTTTCCCTAAATGTTCATACTCATACACAATGTTCCTCTAAAAACTCTCAGATTTTTAATTTTTGTTTATGGTTTTCAACATCCCATCATTTAGTATCTACTTTAATAAAAACTTAACTTTTGAACGTAAATTTGTTATTTTCTAGATCAACATATCTAGGTCTTAACTCTCAATTTAACTACTTCTTTCTTAAAACGTGATCATTTAGAATGTTTTCTAAAATGTTGTTAATAATATTTCATTCAATCATCAGTATTATTTAATGACAATTGACATTCAAAAGGAATTTTAAGAATAGGAATGAGGAAACACAGGAAGAGTATAGGGGGGAAGAAGACAAGAGCAACGAGATTAGTACAGAAAGCCTTGGATACAAAAAATGGAGAGAGATGCTGGAAAGGGATATGGAAGGAAATAAAAAGTGTTATATAACCAGATAGAAAAAGAAACTGGAAGAGATATTTTGAGATGTTCAAACCCAAAGAAATGGGAAGCAGTGGAACATGGTGCATTTAAGAAAATGAAACCGGAAAATTAACCATATGCGGACAAACTAACTGTGTAAATGATGAGAGCTGCACTATAAGAGGGAATACAATGGTTATACAGTGTGATGAGAGTAATATGCAAGGAGAACAGGGTACTGTAAGATGGGAATTATAGTACTGATTTTTAAGAAAGAAAGGAAGAGGTGTAAGAATTATAGAGGAATAATGATGATTTTCCACTATGCAAAAATATATGAGAAGATACTGGAAGAGAAAGTAAGAAAGAAAATTGAAGGTAGGTGGAGAGAAGAATATCATGGAGAAAGGGAACAAAGGTCTAACTAAACTTGATTTTCACCATACGAAAGCTGATGGAAAGAAGGTATGAATTTGGCAAGCACCTGGTAATGGTATTTATAGATATGGAGAAGTGATATGATAGTGTGGATATAAATAAAGTAGGAAATCGATGGAGGAGGCTGGGTGAAAAGCGGAGTTCTAGTGAGAGTGAAGAGTTTGTATGGGAGTAACATGAGTTAAAGTGGCAAGGAAACTAGGGGAAGAAATAATGAAAGCCATGATGTTTGTGAATAACTTGATGGTATGGGGGTTGGGAGATGAAGAAAGAGGAAGTACAGGGACCGCTTCGAGAATGAAATGAGGAAGTGAAAGAGTTTGGTATGCAATTTAGCATAGTAACGTGTTAGGTGAAGGTATTGACAAGGAAAAGGCGTAGTAAATCTATAAAGATGCATGTAGTCGAGTCGAGAATGGCATGGTGGCTCTAATAAGAAGAGGGCAGGAGGGGGTGTTATTCTAAAGATAGGTAAAAGACCTGCTATGAAGAAGAAAAGTGCCCTCGAAGATTAAGGAAGTGCAGTAAAGGGTGTAATTTGTACTCAATGTCACATATGCAGTAGAATGTAGATAGTGAATGTAAGAGAGACATAGAAAGTGGAGGCATGGGAATGAAGTTTGTGAAGAGCATGTTATATGTTAGCTGTCACAAGGAGAAAAAGGACAAGGAATGAAGTTGACCAGGCATGAATGTAGGTAAAGGGAATGCATGAGATAGTAAAGGAAGCAAGGCAGAGATAGTATGGTCATGTAATAAGAATGTGAGAGGAGAGAATCTCAAAGAAAATGATGGAGATGAAGTATGTAGGGAAAATACCACAAAGGAGATCAAGAAATAGATGGGAAGAACAGATAATAGAAAGTGTGCAAGTGATAGAAGAACAATGGAAGCAAGTAAAGGAGGAATAATGGTGGAAGGAAAATTTCAGATGGATGCATTTTACTTAAATGACCTGGCCACAGGCTATAGAGAGTTGTTGATGATTATGGTATTATGAAAAGTGACAGGTGTTGTATTTTCCTTTTATTTGTTCTTATCCATTTTTCCTTTATCTACTTATATGTTTGTAAAAATTGAATGAAGAAAGCTCAGCCAAGGAAGGATGCACTTATGTTACACCTTTTTCCTTTCATCTACCATCTATAGTAGAAGTCACAACCACAATGAAACACAAAGTTATATTTTGTCATTTTTGCCATTATCAATCAAAAACAGAAGAGAATCACTTTTCACAAACAATACATTTTGAAATCAAATTTAAAAATGAATTAGGGCTAAGTGAGTGTTAGTTCAAAGTGTTTTTCTTCTCCTTTTGTTTGATAAAAGCAACAATAAAACTTTGTGTTGCAATGTGTGACTTCTTCCACTATTAAAGACCGAGGAAAAGGAGGTGTTATTTTTGTGCAATGGATTGTGCCCACCCTATTTTACTCTTTTTCTGGATGGTAAATATTAATTCAATTTTCACTTCTTAGTTTGTTTTTTAATTTATGTTTTAAATTTCATTATTAGATTAAGCAACTGAGCCTCCTTATTATTAAACATATTCCATGGATAGTATAAATTTTCATGCATACCAGTCAAGTTGGCATCACTGAAGACAACATCCTGTTCAGTCTACTACTACTACTACTTCCTGAGGAAGATGCTATAATAGCATCAAAATATTGATGTTCATGTAAATGTGTTAGTATTTTTACTTTTATTTGTGCTCTACCATTTTCCTAATATTCTATCATTTTATTTATTACCAATTGTATTATTATTTAAAAATCAGTGAAAATTGATACCAGTTAAGCCATTCTATATTTGGTTAAATACAACAAAATCAAAAAGAATGATTTAAAAATGTAAAGCTAGAAAACTGATCTCAATTTTACTGTTGTCAAATGAAGATTTAAGAAAACCAAACTTAGATATGTTTTTGATTTAAGCATAATCCTGTATCCAATTTCCTGGTTATTCGGCTATGAGATTGACTATTAATCACCACAAGCTGGTGTGTCTAACCTTAGGCTATTGCTAATGTTTTCAAGTCCTATTGAATCAAAAGTATTTAAAACGTGTGAATTAAATGCCAATTTCTGATTTTATGTCTTGATTCTTGTTCAGTTTCTATTTGGGATAAATTGTCTTTCTTGTAAATCCCTACCTTGAAAAGCAGGTTGTCTCTTTTTATTTCTTATAATACTAACAAAATATCAAGTGTGAAGCAAAATAGCCACTTACTTTTGTCTGTTTAGCTCTGGAAGACTCTCTACTTGGTTGAGTGCTGAGTGCGGCTGGTGCTGGATATGCTCAGAAACAACCGGAGTTTTCGAGTTTCTCTTTTTCTTGACCGCATCTATTGGTTTGATATTGTGGTCATGGTAGCTCATCAAGTTTCCTCCTGCAGAAGGGTGTTGGGGCCCTGGAGGGAGTACGCAGTTATTATTGAGAAATGGGCGCAAGTTGTCAGAGGGGCCCTCTGTCATGGATAGCTGGTACTGAATACTGGATGCCTCAGAGGGCTGTGCGGAGCCTTGGGACGGGACGTGAAGCAAGTAGCCCTCTCCCTGGTATTGTTCTGTGTTGAGCTTCTCTTTACGAGCACTAAAATAAAATATGGAATACATTTAGCTGAAATATTGAAAAATAACAACTTTGAATTGCATAAATTGGACGTGATTGGGAATCTGAAGGATAAATATAATCGATGACTGCCATTTGAGATTGTGTATTATTACACTTAAAAAACATAAAACTTAACCAACACTCTACCAAAGAACAAAATTTTAGTAACAATGCATGATATGGGTAAAACCAAGTGGAGTAACATGGGTTGTAGGTGTGCAACAAGAGGTCAATGGACTGAATTACAACAGACATGGCAGAGGAGAGGGGATGTAAGTGGAGTTAGGGAATTGCAGAGCCTTCTGATATAATTAAAATTATGACCCACTTTACAGGTTACTTCAGCATTTAATTTCTTTTTCTGTTTGAACATAATGTTTTGCTGGTAATCATTAACACAACTCAACACAACTTTTGACAATCTGTGTGTTTGCATGAGTTGCAATAGCCCTGCTGTTCAGATATAAATATTTCTAACAATAATATGGGGTAAACACTGTTCTATCATTTATGTGGGTATACCAAAGACCGGTCTTATGAGTACTGGATAAATATTGCTATCAGGAGGTTAAAGTTAGTGACCAGATAAAGGTTCTCTGCCACTATAATGTTTTATGCATATAATGAACTGAATTTATCTGCCGGAGAGCTATCTGTAGGATAAATATATTTTCATGCAGAAAACGCAAGGTTGGTACTTTTTTACTCATGCGCGCATGCGTATAAGCCCTGCTGATAGCGCTACAACCTAGCGAGTGGTGAGAATGCTTAACATTTGTTAATTAATGGTGGCTAAACGAGTGCGAGGAAACAGATGGTGTCATGTGAGTGCAGATGCAGAAGCTAAGTTGTCTTGCAAGTACTAATTTCGGTGTGTGCCTAAATGTGGGCAATAGTTGGGTACAACGTTGATAATAATGCATTTATTTTACTCACATTTAAATAATTTTTTCTTATATAGCTATAACTCTACAAAGCTATAACTCTACAAGTAGCTTGTAAGTTTTTGTAAAAGTGTGAATTAAATGTTCTAGCTTTATACGTAGTTAGAACCTGGGCCTGTGCTTAGTAAACACGCAAACCAAGATTTTAACCTAAAAACAGATTTTGATAGGTGAAATCGCATGAAAAACAATGCGTCATTATGGCAATGCCAATTTTAACTTTCAGATAAAAGTTATCAGGTACTTAAGCCTCCTGATAAAAATGTGATGGATAAATACATTTTATCTGGCAGATAAATGCTATTTGGCGATCATAAGACGCACTTTTAACTTATCAACCAGAGACATTTTTATACAGGTGTCATAAGACCAGCCCTGAAAGTGTCAAGGTTGTATCTCTTTAAATACCATTTTAGTGAGGAAGTCCAAGAACTTCGTAGCCCAATAATCACCTGTTGTGTAAAGTGCCAGGCCACCCCTGGTCAGGCTGCACATACATTGGCCCTGGGCCTGAGGCCAGCACTGAGGAAGGGGCTCCATGAGATGCAGAGGAGGTTCCAGGCCCCCTCAAAGAGTTGTGAGATCTGTCTACCAGAGGGCTAGGACTATGGGACATGCCCCCCTCATTGCTCTTTGTGCTTGTAGAGAGGAGGTTCTGTCTAGAGTAGCTGCACACAAAGAACACAATATTTAATGGTATGTATCAGCAGATGAGCTTAATTTCTCCATTTAATTTGAAACTTATTTTAAAAACTGATAAAACATATCAGTACATTTTTATGCTGTTTATGTTAAAATATATCATCCAAGGCTTTGAATTCATAAAAATATTAGTGAGAATAAATATGTTTGCATGAAACACAATCCTTAGTATTTTATTTAATTTTATTTAAATTTAATAGTTTTGCTAATTTTTTTTATAAACTTATATTCATAAGTGATTCTTTTCCAAACAAATATGTTTGGTAATGCCC
>CABFOV010003131.1:21399-70871 GCA_902141375.1 Timema poppense
CCCCCCCCCCCCTTTTTAAAATCATAAATAGTATACTATGTCAAAACATTTTTAAACTAGTACAATGTTGTCAAAAAAGTCGATTAAATTATTAGACATTATGAACCAGAGATAATGAGAGAAGTATGGGTTATGACCAAGAAATTATAGGTAGGTATAATCAGTTTTCAGACAGCTAAAAAACTATTAAAAGCAGTTGTGAACTCATCTGTCTAGTGAACTCATCTGTCTAGTGCACATATTTTGTTTCTTTGACAAATTATGCCAATTTGTATCACTTGTCATCAATGAAAATACCTATTTGTGAAAGTGAATGAATATGGGACTGTTATTAGACACTTTTAAAATGTGATAGAAGACTAAAGTTACCATGAATGGACTAAATATGTCATGGCCATTGGATTCCATGGCTAAAACTCTGCAGGGAATTAATGCTTAAATCCCAGTTGAGAGTGTGAAGTGACATATTATGAATGGTTTTTATGATAAAAATTTCTTAGTCATATTGTATGCCTTAGGGGGAGAGAATTAAATCTACGCCAGTTTTGATCTTCAGTATAACACACCTTGCATGTAGATGGATACACCCTTTATATCATTACAATTTTGAGCCTCTATGTCACTTTTATTAATGCACTTTTATTTAAACTTTAAAATGATGTTAAGCATTCCATAAAACATAAACATTCTGAAAACAACCTAACTTGCCCCTGCAGCTACTATTAATGTTAATCATTCCATACATCATGAAAGCTTTACAAGACAACTTAACCTACTGAAGTCACTCAATATCATGCTCTGCTACACAAATTAATCCATTCCTGCAATCATGGCCATATTCTGAAACATTTTTCAAAGGGTGGGAGGAGTCAAGACTAAAACTGATTCCTTTTTGGAGCACCACATCTCATTACCATTGTGGGTAGACACATATTTATTTATTTATTTAACAAAATGAAGAGGTTAAATTGAGAGGAAATGTATGATTTTGATAGTGAAAAAACATGTAGTAAGAAATGTCCTCAGCACACCTGACCAGGATTCAAACTCCAATCGCCCTGTTACCAGCAATCTACCCTATTATATCACGTAATCACTGATGCGGATTAAAAAAATATCATGGTGGTTGCGCGTGGGAGTGTAATCAACTGCAATAAAATTATTTCCAAAATTTGTAGATATTAATAAAAAATAAAAATAAAATAAAAGCAAAAATAAATTTAGAACATTTTTAATTTCCTTTGAGTATTTGATTTAAACGACTGTCTCTGCGGTCTAGTGGTCAGAGTTCCTGACTATAGATCCAGAGGTTCTGGGTTCAATCCCCAGTGCTTCCAAAATGTATCTGTTAAGCAGTGGACCCAAAACGAGGTCAAACTCAGCCTTGTGAGAAACAATGAGAAGCTACTTGAATAAAGAAGTCGCAGATCCTGTTTAGAAAACTGAAATTAACCACTGGAGAGTGCGTTGTGTTGACCACATGACACCCTTTCTACACATAACCACCATGAATTATTTTATTATTATTTAAACACCATCAAAGCTTGTTTTAAAGTACAAATAAATGACAGACATTATAAAATCATTATTATCAGATTTCCTTCATTAACAATACTCATATCAGTAATGAATAGATATTAATTTAATTTTAACTCTACATATTATAAACTATTATTGATATGTTATTATACTTCTAGAACATTGTATTTCATTAAAAATAAATAGACAATAATAGTACTAATAGCCCCACTCGTAGAAAATTAACTGGGAAATTAGATAAAATATTTTAGTTGAATCAGAAATCACAGTTAAGTGTGGTTTTTATATATTCTTCATTGGACAGCCGTGAGAACAAACACAATAAAATATAGTTTTAATTTTAAAATAATTATTTTGCTTCCCAGGCCTTAGTTCCACTTTTTTCTAATGAAGACTATAGAAAATCACAAAACAATATGATGCTTGGTTTGACCTGGAACAACTACCTAAGATACATAATATACTAGAGATTTTGAAACACCCTTACCTTAAAATGAGAGTTTTCAATGAAGAGCCATACCTTATTTTCCTTCTTAGTTATTTTTTAAGCATTCTTATTCACTTAAGTTTCTCATACCTTTGCCCTTCCCACATCCGGTTTGACGGGCCTGGGATAAATTATGTAAAAAGACTGCAAGGGAGGCCAAGAAAGAGATAGATCGTGTGCAAATGGTTAAAGAAGAATTAAATAAATCAAAAGAGGAAGAATGATGGAATAATAGAGGAAGATGGAGGCATTTTACTAAACTGACCGTGAACAGGCTGGAAAGAGTCGATGATGATGATTATAAAAATGATGTGATACAATTTTATTCTTGGTGGGAATGAATCATGTAATTATGAAGATAGTCTTTAGCATAAGATAAGACAATGGGTAAGGCAGACAAATGTGTCAGTAAAGGAATAAATAAATGCTGCAAAAACATGTCTACATTTGGTCTGATATGATATAAAGTTTTTCATTCATTAACATGCTTATTCTCTAAAATATGTTGATTTGGAAGTTTAGAAATGTAGTTTATAATTTGGTCACCAAAGAAATGTTATTTGATCATATTTGAAGGATATATGACGAATTTGATTGATTGATGGATTCTGTAACTACATTTATTACTGTGAGTACTATCCTTACCCCAATGCCTAATCTTCAAACCCCTTAGTGACACTATTGTTCAAATGTTGCTGATTAAGTGTGGTAATGTGTTAAAAACAATCAGTCAGTCAAGTTTGGCATATGTCCTTCACTTATGCTCAAATAAAATTTCTCAACTAGCAACTTAACAAACCGCCTTGTTAGTTTCACTTTATAAACAACATATTCATGATATGATATTTGGAAGAAGGTAAAGGAAAGGTGGATAGAAACATATAAAAGGGATGAACACACTATGGCTTTTACACTGAAACAGTTCACACTTTACATTGCTGCCAATGGACAAAGAGGTAATGGTTGCCTCTTAAAGAAAACCAATTGTCACCGCCAAATCCCCCGACCTAGGTTTCATTCTATCAGAACTCATAAGGGCGAAGTGTGAAATGTGCAATGCATCTTCCTAAAAAAAACACACACAAAAGGGAGAAAATTAAAATTGTAAAGAAAGATAGGACACATAGGAACATGTTAGGAACATGTACGTACATGTACATGTAGGCAACCATAACCTCTTTGTCTAATGGCAGCAATGTAAAGTGTAAACTGTGTTCTTCTTTCTATTGTAAAAGCCATATTGTGTTCGTCCCTTTTCTATGTTTCTATCCACTTTTCCTGTACCTTCTTCCAAATATGATACAATTACCTTTAAGCGAAAAGAGGTTTTCCTTATAGATATATATTATATATTCATGGCATAGGTAGACAATATAACCCTATTTTTAAAGCCTCTCAGCTCTTTATCAAGACTGAAATTTACTTCATACCAATATAAGGATCAGGTGTACAGTAATTCCTTGATGTAGACATCAGGCACATCTAAAGCCACACAAATATAGAATATTTGGTTAGGTGTATTGAGGGTTATTTGCCCTAAATGATTTTACAATCTCCTTCTATGCAAATGTTGGTTCACTTTTTATAAATTCAACCTTCTTCATTCATATACTCATCCTCATTCATCACATTAGCGTCACTAGTATTTATGCCTATAACCTGGAAGTGTGAGACACAATGACCAAAAACTGAAAAGAAAAAAAACCCAACAGTTTTAACACATGCTTCCATTCATGAACTCAACTCTGAAAGTGATTCAGAGTCAAAGTGTTATAATCTTTGAATAGAACTCCATGCAAAGTGTTCGAGTTAGTAAGGTGAGAACCGGGACATGAATGGTCACAAAGTCTAGAAAACCACCCAACATAAATCTTTGTAAACTAGTCCATATTTAAATTTTATTGCAACACTACACCACAGAGACCAATAAAAGAACCTCAAGGAAATTATTGCTCCACCAGAAAGGTTTTCATCCTTCAACAACTAAGTTGGTATCATTGAAGCCAACTTCCTAAGGAAGATGCCATGTGGCATACACATATTCATGTGTTTGTAGATGTATTTTAGTGTTTTTAGTTATATTTGTGTTTTATTTTCAACAATTCTATCATATTTAATTCATGACATATTTCATTTAACAAAAAAAAAAATTATCTGACTTTATAGTTTAGCAAAAAACTATATTATTTTTATTAGCTTCAGAAACATAATTCATATTCAAATATATCCTTAACTCCCATACAAGTATTAATAAAAAATCATCTTCTAAATGTGGACATGATAAGTTAATAAATATGATGTTTTAATTAGGAAAGAATTTCAGGAAATTAAGTTATTAAAGGAAAAAAGACAACAAAAAACCTCCTCTGCTATTGCAATTAAGTTAGTTTGTTTTAATGTTTTAGAATGCATAAAAAAAAGGTTAAGAAATTATGATAAAGATGCAGAAATCCAGAAAATAAGAAAGGAAACTTACCATTCATAGAAAGGAGTGCTGAAGAATTGATGTTTACAAAATTGGCTATTTGTGCAGCTTGTAATTAGAGAAATTTACTTTGTGCTTGAAAGGTAATGGTTCATTAGATAGTTGTGATATTATGGAGACAGTTTCCAGTATGGCAAAGATTAATTTAGATAATTTAGTAGTTTAATATATTCAAGAACAGTGGATAGCTTATAGGTATATAAGAGGTTTGATTAACATAAGTATGTTACAATAAAAGTGTTAGAAGTGGGAGAATGTATTAAGCCAAAAAGTTATATGAGAACATTAGTAGACATATGAAAGACATGAAAACAGAAGAAACTCTTCATTTCTGAATGAGGAAGCTCCCATCTGTGAATGTGACATCAAGAGACAATCAAAAGCCGTCGACACCCAAAGTTCACCAGACAAAGACCAACAAGTGCCATTGCCCTCAACAAAAAAATCAATCTCCCGCCAGAGTCTTTGCAAAACACACTAGCACCCATTGTGTCACAAAGCAAGATGACGCCATACTGATAGTTTCAACCAGGAAGTCTAAGTAACAGGATGGCAACTAAATCCACTCGATTGTAATGAGATCAAGACAACAAATGTAACTACCAAAAAGATTGATTGATGAATGAAGTATTGAATTGTTAACCATTGTAATTTCGTCGTTATTATAAAGCTTATGGGGGAGGTGTTGAAGAGTGTAAGTGCACACTGGACAGCTCTTTATAACTATAACCATTGTGGCTAAATGGTAGTTGTCATTTCTCATTAATACAACTTTGACCAGGTCAGTCGGCTACTTGCTTTGTATCTGGTTGGTTCATAATGATTGTCAAAAATAATAAAATAATAAGTGTGTTACACTTATAACATCAACCATGGTTTGTGTAATACTTTAATAATATTACAATACCAACAAAAGCAAGACATGAATATTAGTAGACAAATGAAAGGACATGAAAATATTCTTATGCATAGGATATCAAAAAGTAAGAAATGAAATTTTAGCATAAATGATAATTTAAATATACTATTTAAGTAATAACCCGTTTTGTGGCCATCACATCTTTGATAGCTCATGTTAAGATTGAAAATGTGTGAGATTATTTATTAAATCACAAGAATGACCAAAATAAATAAATCACTAAACTATATTCCTTAACAAAATATAATAACTTTTTTATCATTTACTTATGACTCTACAAATATCAAATCAAAATTAATTATCTATTGGTATAACTTAACAGTATTGTCAAATAAATCTCGAGATTAGTTAAGTAAACAAATTAGGGACATGTAAGCACAAAATTTTATTCATTTGAGTCGAGCGAACAGCTTAGAAAACTCCCAATTATAGAGTCAAATCGAGTATGAGTTAAATAAATTTAACAATAATTCAAAACTAATTTTGTCTATCAAAATAAATTATTGAAACGGCAATAACATTAATGTTTTTACAATGAAAAGACTAAGTTTGAAAAAATAAAAAAATAAAATAAAGCTATGATAAAAAATTGGATTCATCATTAAATAAACTTTTGATAATTATTAGATAAAAATTTAATTTTAGCTCAATTTGATGCTAAGTACAACCCTTCAATTCTCTTCACAGCTTTAGTGCAACTTTTTACACAGTGCTAATTAGTAGGTACATTTCGGCAGGCATTTTCGTTTCAAATTGTATCAATGGTCATTAGGTTTGGGTCAAATCTTATATTTCTCAAAACTGAATCTTAAATACATATTAAAACCCTCAAGTATTTAAAAATGTATTGTGACTTTAGCAAAAAAGAGAACATGTTTTTAGTAAATTAATTACAGTAATACAATTTTGTCCATTTTTGTGATTTTATTATTTTCTAAACTACACAATCTATGTAATATAGTATATCTCTAGAAGGAAAATTTATTTTTGCTTTATGAGGTAATTGTTAGCATCCCTATCTTATGGTAAATAGATGTTTGAATATGCATCATAGAAAATGTTAAAAATTCTCAAATAAAAAAAATAATTTGTCTGACAAATGGGTTACAGCACTTCGAAAAATAGTAACTTTTTTTGGTAAAATGTTTAAAATAAAATTTCATTAAAAATAGTTTTAAGGCTGGCAAACCCTTGAAAAGTAGGATATATTTTATAAGCCTACAAATAAGGCATGGCCTAGGACATTTTCATAGAATTTTTTAGAGAAAATATTTATTTAATCATATTTTAAAGTGAAGTATTACAATAAAATATCTATAATACTCCAAAGTTAGTAACACAATACTAAATTCAAGTCACAATAAAATAGCCGTAGCCTACATAAAGAAACCTAAAGTCTTTAAAAACATGTATCAAAAATAGTAGTAGCAGCTATAGGTTTGACTATTTTATTTCTTCAGCCATTATGGCTTGAAGATAAAGTTTCATTATTAGAGCCACGGTACATCTATTTCTTAGTAATGTTTTTGAAGCCAAGCACCATCTGCTGCAGCGATTATAAACTATTTAGATATATATCAATATAGCTACATACAGTTCAGTCCTCAAAGGTAAAACAGTTGTTAAATATTATATAAGGGTAAGATTATAGGCCACACCAAGGTTTTATAAAAGGAATTTTTCTTAGAAATCTCGAATATTATTTTAAAATACGAGTGTTATTAA
The DNA here is from genome assembly GCA_902141375.1 of Timema poppense. Lineage (NCBI taxonomy): Eukaryota > Metazoa > Arthropoda > Insecta > Phasmatodea > Timematidae > Timema > Timema poppense. Next base: position 28,555 of record CABFOV010003131.1, read on the forward strand.
GAATCTGTGAGAAAACTTTAAATTTGCATGTATATACCTTTATAGTTTTATTTCATGAACCTGAAATACATAATAATGATTTATTTGAACTTGAAACAAATTTTAGTTCTTATGAAATGTATTTTTCAAAGGTTTTGTGGAAACACTGTTTGTGAAAAGTTGGTATACCTAGTAGTAGTATTATGTTTGGGTGAAGGTACAGGGAAGGTGAATAGAAACATATAAAAGGAATGAACACAATATGGCCTTTACAACGTAAAGAAGAACACAGTTCACATTTTACATAGCTGTCATTGGACAAGAAGTAATTGCTGCTTGTTGAAGAAAATCTATGGTTACTGTCCAATCCCCGACCCTGACTTAGGTAACAATAGATTTTCCTCAAGAGGCAGCCATTATCATTTTGTCTAATGGCAGTTATGTTAAGTGGGAAGTGTGTTCTTCTTTTCATTGAAAAAGCCATATTGTGTTAGTAATTTTATATGTTTCTATTTATCTTCCCTGTACCTTCTTCCAAATATAATAAAAATCTATGTAGTAAATGTTACCAATTGCTTAAAATTGTTATATCAAATTAAGGCATTCCAATTGAATTTAGGATACTATTTTAGGAATTGTACGAAACTTGATTATCTCAAATATCATTGGATTCGAGAGATTCATGGATTCTAGTGTCCCATCTTTATTAGTAATACAAGTGGCATTAAAGTGTCAGGGTTAATTTATTTATAAATGACCTTGATTATTTATAATGTAAGGAGCACCAATTGTTGTAGTGTTATATATATCGATATAGCATCCATATATAATTCTTTAAGGTACAAAATTGGTTATTCAAGGGTATGATTATATATTGCAATGGTTTTTAATGTAAGTTTTTTAGTAGAAAATATGGTATTAGTACATTTAACCTCATATTTATTAAGGGATTAATTTATAAGTAAGGGTAAAAAGGATAGATTATACAAAGTCCATTCACATTTGTGTGAGATGGGGATGATAAAACTACGTTAATAAATCACATATGGAAACCCACCCATAGTGCACCTAGCGGAGTGTCAAGGATATTTGGCACTGGAAATCCAATCCTATTGTGAGCCTGATGGCCAACGATATAGGTAGAAACTTAATATATAGAGAGTAACAAGGTTAAACTTTATAGAAATAAACAAGAATTAGCTTGGAAAGTGAATTTAAATACCATATATGAAAAAAGAATGCTCACCAATGCACTTGTGATGTATCAAAAACCCCAGCCTACTACATAAAATAAAGCATGCTAACAAATATCACCCACTGCCAGTTAAAAACAAAAATTAAATAATTATAATGTAGTTTTAAAAGTTTAAACAAATAAAAGGAGGTACTAATATATAAATGAGAAAAAAGTGGGAGTATAGGTTTTACCTTCTGAAATTATCCCAGTAGTTATTGGCCCTGTTTCCCGGGGGGACCTGGTTATTGAGGGCAGTGGGGGCGGCATGACCTCCGAGTCCTGCACTCTGCTGCAGCCAGGGGGTGGGCTGGATCAAAGAAGAGACAGGCAGTTGGGGACGACTGCTCACATTTAAATTGGCAGGTGGGGGAAAATTAGGCATCATAATTGTAGGGAGACAGTGAAAGTTAGGGTCAAAATTTTGAATAGTGGTTGGTGGAACAAAACTCTGAGGACCGTTATTTGGAACATGCGTGTCAGGACTTGTAGTGTGGGCCAAGTTAGGAAGAGATTGTGCACTAGTGACTCCTGCGGCCCCATCTGCCGGTGACATGTAGAGTCCACCGCTATACGACATTTTTAAGTTAGGATGCAAGGCAGGGTTACAGTTAGTTGGGTGGAACTGTTGATGGGTGGATCCAAGGTTTGACTGTGATTGGTGCGGGGATGGATGAGCACTGTTCTCGTTGGACGTGATGATAATGGCCTCTCCTGGGTGGCCAATCCCACCTGGAGTAGGCGGGACCTCTCTACTTCGTACGGCTTTATCTTGAAGCTGTTGGGTTAATATCACAATACATATCATGTAGCTTTTCAATGTTTTAAAAGTGGAGAGTTTTATTAAGGTATAATTACAATAATAATACAATCAATTGTAACCAATAATGGCAATTTTATTTTAAGTCACAACCAATTAATTTTTTTACTGTAATCAATTTGCTAGATAAGTGCTTTGAAAAAAAATGTTTAAATTTTCAATTTATATTAGAGTTTTTATATATATGAATTTCTCAAAAATTCAAGAAAGGGAATTAATTACATCCATATCTAGAAGAAGAGTGTTTTTAGTTTCATCCTAAAAAGAAAAGTATGTATTTTGACCACTTTAGGTAAATTACCATTATGATTTTCATCCATTAAAACAACCTATTAATCTTCACCCTAGAAGAAAATGAATTTTTTTCTATCCCTCAAAGATGAACATAGGGAGAATAAATGACTAACCGCATGTACTGAGGCTCTCAGGGAAGCCAACTCTCTTTGTTGTAACCATAGCAGGTGGCAGCACTGGTTCAGCGTGGTCATGAGCATGTGCTGGTGTTGCATCTGACTGGTGACGAGCAACTGTTGGTAGTAAATGTCTGGGGTGGCTCCTGGAGGGTACATCAAGGGTGGGCCTCCTCCCCAGTAGGGGGAGAGGAAGTGTTGGTTTTGCTGTTGGTGTTCTGTCAACATGCTCTGACAGAGACTTGTTGTCATCTCAAGTTGCTGTTGAAGCTGCAATTACAGTCAGATATTTGAACTTCTTTTTACTGGTACACTTCAGTAGTTATAGTTTGTGTTCTGTGTTTGTGGGTTATATGTATATATACAATAACAAAGTGGAGTTTAAGAAAGTGGAGATAAGAGGCAATGTACCCACAAATACACAGAGGAAGAGGGTGATAAAATCTAAGGAAAACCAATCTCATCATCCTATGCCTGGTGGGGATTCAAATGAAGAAGTTACTTGTTAGCAGAAATCCAGTCTAATGTGAGTGTGATGGCTTAAACTGTGTAGCCACTTGTGTGGGATACATTTTTGTGTCACAGTAGTGGTTTGCAACTTAAATCTGGCTAACACACAGAGGACAGGATAAGCAAGGTCAATTTAATTTAAGTAAATGCACCTGCATTTCCTTGATTAGATGATGGAATACTTACCACAATGTAGCAGGTCTAGGTAGAAATGTGACCTCCTAGGTGGGTCAGGTAGCCTATCTGTACAGCTGAATTTAAGGCATATCTGACAAAGTTTACTACTTGACTGGTGAAGTTAAAAATCTTTTTGAAGACATTTAAGACAGGTCTTATGACTACAGGATAAATATTGCTATCAGGAGTTTAAAGTTAGCAACCAAATAAAGGTTATCAGCCACTTTAATATTTGTATTATGAGCTGAATTTCTGCCGGATAGCTCTCTGTGGGATAAATATATTTTTAGGTAGAAAATGCAAGGTTGGTACTGTTTTTACTGGTGCGGGCATGCGTATAAACCCTGCTGCTACTGCTACAACCTAGCTATTGGCTACAATACTCAACATTTGTTAAATAACAGAGGCTAAATGAGTGCGAGTAAACAGATGGCGTCACGTGGGCAGAAGCTCTTATATAACTATAACTCTACAGATAGTTTGTCATTTTTCATAAAAGTGTGAATTAAACGTTTTAACTTTATATATATAGTTAAAGCCTGAGTCTGTGCCCAATCAACATGTGAACCAAGATTTTAACCTACAAACATATTCTGATAGGCAAAACCACATGAAAAAAAACGCATCACTATGGCAATGCCTATCTTAACTTTCAGATAAAAGTTATTAGGTTCTTAAAAGGTTAAAACTTCCGATAAAAAATATGATGGATTAGATATATTGTATCTGGCAGATAAATGCTCTCTGGCAGTCATAAGACACACTTTTACCTTATCAACCAGAAACAAATATTTATCGGCCAGATTAATATCTACCCAGGAGTCATAAGACCGGCCCTTAGTTAGTTATCTATTTATATGATATTTGGTTTAATTTAAGGAAAAAAAAATAATGTAAAATGGCTTTTACAATGAAAATAAAAATACAGTTCACATTTTCTAAACCTTTCAGCATATTAGGAAAAATGGTAGAGCACCAATAAAAGTATAAACACTAACACATATTTACACACACTTCGATAATTCAATGCTATTCCAGCATCTTCCTCAGGAAGTAGTAGTAATTAGACCAAACAGGATGTTGTCGTCAGTGATGCCAACTTGATTGGTATAATAGCATCAAAGTATCAAAGTGTGTGTAAATATATGTTAGTGTTTTTACTTTTATTTGTGCTCTACCATTTTCCTAATATATTCTATACTTTTATTTATTACAAAATGTTTTTGATCAATGCACTTATTTAATATATAATATAAACCTCTTTATGGTAGCTTCTTCCATATATAACAAAATTTACCTCAAAAAGTGAAAATAAGTTTTCCATGAAGAAACTGTTTAATTTAAGGAATAGGAGTCAAGTTGTTCCTTTATCCTACTGCATTTTATATAATTTCATTGGAAATTTCACACTAGACATGATTTAATTGAATTCCCTACCTATTCCTCATCCAAACATTTTGCCTCCTCCATATATGCAATATCTAGTTCATTCGCCGCCGTGTGTCTAGACTTTTATCCACTCTGTGGAAAAAGAATGTTGCCCAGGGTATACTTTGGAGGTTGTATACACGTAATACCCCCAATGAGGTGATGTGATAATAGTGATTATTAAAGTGTGGAGCTAGTGTACATCTTAATCCTAGCTTAAGCCTAATTTACCAGACTAATGTGACCATAGGAGCAGTTACCCTTACAGGAAAAATACCTATGGTCCAGTTGGTATTTGAACCCTGGACCTCTAGACCAACAAATTAAATGATATGAAACATGTGTGTACCTGAAGAGCTTGTTGTTGCCAGATATTGGATGCAGAGCCAGAGTTGGTTAACAGAGCATTGTGAATATTTGTGTTGCCATCATTGTTGGTACTATTGCCCGAAACTCCTAGTTCATCGGTACCTGGGTTCTCCTGGTTCACGTGATTGGATGAGGGAGTCCAAACAGCTCGCGGAGTGAAACCCTCTGAAGGAGAACATGATAATTGGAGATTTGGATTCAAGATTCAGATTTGTAAAATAGTGGATCCGACCCAAATATAGTCCAAACCAATTAAAGTATTTCTCAAAAAGCCATTTTGATTTTTAAATTAATATGTACCCGCCATAATAACTTGGAAAAATTCAAATTTTGAAAAACGTTTTATGGTATGGTTTAGCTTCTTATTCAATATAATCAAATTGCTCAGGGTCAAATAAATGTTATGTTATGTTTTGTTTATTTTACATAAAATTAATAGCTCGATTTCTCTGTAAGACAGCCTATCTGATCACTTAGCCATTTGGAGGGACAGATTTGCCATCAAAGAGTTATTGTAGTGCTAAAGTGCAATTTCAATAGAAAGGTTCTTATCTGACAGGTATAAAAGTTCCAAGATTTAATTTTAAATATTCATATATCAAGTCATTTGATATGAAGCTTTATTACTTTTGATAGATAGCATCAATATATACATACATAAAATTACATGACATCTAAAAGAACAAGATAATGAAGGTGGCTAGAAACACAAATCCAGCAAAGAAAGTAACAATCAATGGAAAGAAACTAAAAAATGTGGAAGATTTCTGCTATCTAGGAAGTAAGATTACTGCAGACAGTGTGATACAGGAGGAAATAGGACAAAGGATATGAAAGAGTGGGCAATTCTACCACGTGGCTAAGGATATAACCTGGCAATGGAATATAATAAAAGAGGTCAAAACTTTGTTATATAAGGCATATATTATCATCCAATGTTGACATATGACTCTGAAACCTGAACATGGACGAAGCAAGATTTAAGTAGATTGCAGGCAGCAGAGATGAGGTTCCTAAGAGGCATTGAGAATGTAACAAGAAGAGACGGGATTAGAAATGAAATAATTACAGATGGGTTAAAAGTTATAACATTAGAAGAGACACTGAGGAGAAAAAGGTCGCTGTGGTTTGGTCATGTGATGAGAATGCAGGGAAGAATGCTTATGAAAGCCTTAAAGAGCAAAGAGAAGGGTAGAAGAACTATTGGAAGACCACAGACAAGATGGATGGACCAAGCACAGAAGGACATGGAGGCTAGAGGAGTGGACTGGAGAAAAGTGACTGAGGGAGAAATTTGGAGAGATCGACAGAAATGGAAAAGGATGTGCCGGACAATCCGCACAGGCGGAAACGTCAAATGATGATGATAATGATGAATAATTTTGGCCACAAAAAAGTTGGTATTTTCTAAAAGAACCTTCCTAAAAAATTTGGCCTGTACCTTTCCTGGATATACACATTTAATTACACGAATTATATTAGGATGAGAACGGTAGACTTTAGAGGCAATACTACTCCTGGATTTGTGTGTGTGTGTGTGTTTGAAAAGGGAGGAGGGGGGTATAGTAGTAAATCTCAGTATAACCAGCCAGAATTCTAGCTCCAACCTCCCTGTTACTGGCAAACCAGACTATAGGACATCTACGGCAGCAGAGGTGTATATGACAGCTAGTAAAAGTTATCATATCTCCATTCACCAAACCATATGTTGATTTTTTATTACTTTTGGCAGTCAAAACATTCACAAAAACAAATAATTTGTTTTAAATTATTAACCGTTTTTACATTATTGATATACAAAGTTATGAAAATAACCATTTGGATGTTTCATTTTTGTGGAAACAGTGTTTGTGGTTCCCTTAGAAAAATGATTTTCAAACAAGAGCTTTTAAAATATGGCATGATCTTCTGAAATAAATATAGCAAACCAGCTAGAACAAGGGTAGCTGATGACATCATACAAAATGTCTTGTCACTATGATATTGAGTTGTTGACAAAGTAAAAAGGTTTTTATTTAAAACTAATATTTTGTATGTCTCGCTCTCTCTGGAGTTTTTTTCTCTCTCTCTCTCTCTCTCTCATGCTCTCTCACTCTCTGCTATAAATCGTCACCCGAGAATGCAAGTGTTCTATCTCCAAAATGGTTAAATTTGAGATATTTGGTGTATACGTTTATTTAGAATGCATATGATCCACCTGTGGTGAAATTGAGACTATTAAATAATTACTTAAGAAGATACAAGCTCGAGTTGTCTTCTAGTAACATTGGTTTTATACACAAGGTCAAACTTCAATGCTCTTTTACACAAAAGTGAAAAATTGGACATAGAACACTTTCATTCTCGGGTGACGAAATACATTTATTTATTTATTTGGTGGGCAAAATATAAGTGTGAATATAATACTATTTAATTAATTTTTAATTCACAATAATATCTCTTGTTGCCACAACCGCAAAACAAAAACCATAATAGTTTAATTAATATATTTGGTTCTTTATATAAATTATGAATTATTATTATTATTATTATTAGCACCGCGTCTTACTACCCATTCAGGTTATACGCACTTACACTAATGTGTAATGGTAGGGTGATTGTGAGATGAAATGGAGGATCTACAGTTTAATGTGGGATCCGAGCCATGTTAGAGGCCTAGCATTCCACACATTCACAAGTTGTGATTAATACACGTCTTTTCAGAGGTGAAGGAAGAGTTTGGCAATCAAATAAATCTGAGCCGGTACTGAGGATTGAACCCTAGACCCCCAGCACAGAAGTTCGACACATTATCCCTAGACCGCCAAGTCACCTTAATAAGTTATGAAAATGCCAACTATACAGTAATCCTTGGTGAAGTATTTTTAGACTTGTTTGATAAAACTTTTTATTGATACTATATTATATTTAGAAGAAGGTAAAGAAAAGGTGTATAGAAACATATAAAAGGAACAAACATGGTATGGCTTTTATTATGAAACGAAGAACACCTTTCACACCTTACATTTATGCCAATGGAAAGAGAGATAACGGCTGCCTCTTAGAAAATCAATGTAATCGTTACCGCACAATCCAATTACCTAAGTTTCATTCTATTGGAACTCATCCGGAGGGAGTGTGACATGCACAACACACTTCCTAAAAGAGGAGACCAAAAAACACAAAAGGGAGAAAAAGGAAATTTGTAAAGAATGATAGGACACGTAGATAGGAACATGTAAAAGGAATAACATAAATAACAAACATAGTAAATGGATTATTGATAATAGAATATCTGTAAGTGAATAATAATTATTTCCAAAGAGGTTGACATTAGTCATTTTAAGTCAATGTTTGAAATAAAGAAACAACTGGCAGATACCAACTCTCTTCATGTGGATGCCCTATATTTTAGCTTGACATTTAATCCATGTTCTCACCACTGCAGGTGAACAATTTGATCTGGAGTATATACATACCTGAGGATTCTTTTTGCCACATATTCTGGGGTCCCTGCTTGTTGATACCCCCCACACTAGAAGGAGGGGGCGTGGCATTTATGTGACCTAAGGGGGGTCCCCGTCCTGAGTCCAAGGACATGCTAAGGGCATCCCTGGAATTAAATGACATACACAATTAATGAATCACAAATAAGGTTATTTGGAATAGAGCACAAGGCTAAATCATGGTTTAAATTAGGAGGGATAGCCAGCACATTTATTGGAAATAAATATGACTGGAGTGACCACAAAAGCAATGCTGCAAATTTGTTGGATTTTGATGGGTTGAAAGTTAAGTACAAATGTTGTAAACTGCATTAAGGTGGAAAATACTAAAGGTACAGGAAAGGTGGATAGAAACATATAAAAGAAATAAATACAATATGGTTTTTACAATAAAAAGAACACAGTTCACCCTTTTTAGATTTGCTGTCATTAGACAAGGATACCTAGGTTTCATTCTATCGGAACTCATCAGTTTCAAGAGAATGAAACCTAGGTCTGGGGATTGGGCGGTAATGATTGATTTTCTTCAAGCGGCAGCCATTACCTCTTTGTCCAATGGCAGCGATGTTTATTAAGTGTGAACTGTGTTCTCCTTTTCACTATTCAAGCCAAATTGTGTTCGTTTCTTTTATATGTTTTTATCCACCTTTCCTGTACTTTCTTCCAAATATGATACAATTATCTCAAAAATCAAAGAGGTTTTCCTTAAAAAATATGTATATTTTATGTACTAATTACACAGATGATTTTAGGGATAGAAAGCTTATATTTAGAGGAAGTGTATCTGCACTTGCATGGAGGGAGAGTGGAAAACCATTTAGGGAAAACCAGCCTCAGTACACCTGACCGAAATTTACATTTCAATCTCCTCTTCATAGATAGTCTAGTATATTGAGAGAGTAGCGTCTTAAACCATGCTACCCCTGAATTGGGTGTATTTTATATACTGTACCTCAAAAAATACAATAGTTTTTTCTTAAAAGAGATATATTTATTATAAGAACAGTTTATTTTCTCCAAAAATATTAATAGGTATGTTTATATAATATAGCTCTATAAGGAAAACCTCTTCGCTTTATGAGGCAACTGAATTATATTTGTAAGAGGGTATAGGAAAGGTGTATAGAAACATATAAAAGGGGTGAACATAATATGGCTTTGACAAGGAAAATTAGTACATAGTTCACACTTTACATTGCTGCCAATGGACAGAGAGAATGGCTGCCTCCTGTATAAAATAAATTGTAACTGCTCAATTTACCAAACCCTTCCTTCACCTCTGACAAGACATCTTGTGAATGTGGGGAATGCCAGGCCTCCACCGTGGTTCGGAAGGATTCCACGTTAAACTGTAGGTCCTCCATTTCATCTCACAATCACCCTACCATTACACATTAGCGTAAGTGCGTATAGCCACAACGGGTAGTAAGACGCGGTGCTAATAATAATATCTGCTCAATCCCCTGACCCATGTTTCATTCTATGAGCAGTAACAATCAATTTTCATCAAGAGACAGTCATTACCTCATTGTCAAATGGCAGCAATGTAAAGTGTGAACTGTGTTATTTTTTACATTGTAAAGGCTCTAGTTCATCCTCTTCTGTGTTTTTTTATTACTCTCTCTCAAGTACTTTTTTCTATATATTGTAATATATACCTCCTCTAAGGTTGTATAAAAAAAATAGTTTATGTAGCTCAGTTGCACGAGAAACTTTTTCTCAGGACTACTGGGTTTAAACACATGTTTAGGAAACCCCTTTTCTTTGCCTGTCTGGTTGCCGTAGCAATAATACATGATACAACAAGAAACTGGTTAATAATGATTGGGGTAAAACACATAAGAAATACACTTACACCTGTATTTTATATAATATTGTAATGTAACAAAATTAATAGTTATCATGAAATAAATAAATAAACTATTTTTATGTTATTTGTTTGGTTATTTATGTACTCTGAATTTTAGTCTTATCAAATCCTGCCTATGGAGCTCCGTTATACATATCTAAGGTAACATATTGTTCATTCACGGGAGGAGTTTACCTGGGAAAGGTCTTTTTTCTTACCAATATCCTACTATATAATAGATTTCTGGTAGGGAAAAAAGTCCTTTCCCAGGTAAACTCCTACCGTGAACGAACTTTAGTCTACTTAAAACGTGAAACAAAGTTAAGTTTTTGTGTTTGTAAACTTTCTATTAATATGTATATTGTATTATGTTTGGAAGAAGGTATAGGAAAGGTGGATAGAAACATATAAAAGGGGGACGAACACAATATGGCCTTTACAATGAAAAGAAGAACACAGTCCTTTTCCTGTGTTTGTCATTTATGTTATATCTTTTACATGTTCCTATCTATGTGTTCTATCATTCTTTTCTATTATCCTTTTTCTTCCCCTCCCCTTTTTTTTTTGGGTTTCTCTTTTAGGAAGTTGCGTTGCGCGTTTCACACTCCTCCCTGATGAGTTCCGATAGAATGAAACCTGGGTGAGGGGATTGGGCGGTGACGATCAATTTCCTTTAAGAGGCAACCATTTCCTCTTTGTCCATTGGCAGCAGTGTAAAGTGTGAACTGTGTTCTTCTTTTCATTGTAAAGGCCATATTGTGTTCGTCCCCCTTTTATATGTTTCTATCCACCTTTCCTATACCTTCTTCCAAATACAATACAATTACCTCATAAAGCGAAAAGAAGTTTTCCTTAATGAGTTATATTATTTATATGTGTAAAAACTTGTTTTATTAACAAAATAATAATTACTATATCACAATTTTAATTAACATCAAATTAGATAAAATTAGATAAAATAAAACCTTTGAAACATTTCAAGAAAAGTATATATATATATTATATATATATATATATTTTTAAGTTCAACCATGTCTAAAATTCTGGTACTGAAAGTTTTAACATTTACCATTAACCAAATTAGATGTCAATGATGTCTAAGACAATAGACTTGCTGCTCATATTTATATTTATTTCCTTTTTAAGCTATCCCAAAATAGTCACCATGTGGCTGATCAAAATGTAGTTTTATATATACAAAAAGAAACTTCTCACCCATAGACATTCTGTAGTTGAAAATTAAATCACGCAAATACATATCTTTATATTTAATTAAAGATATGAATGTCATTCTCACAACCTCTTCAAGTTAAAATCAGCATACTTGTGTACATCTTTTGTAGTTAAAAATTGTAATAATTAGAGCACTGTGTCCCTTTTTGCCTCTTGATTGGAAACTTAAAACATCACCGATTTATAACCATTTTTAAAACGACGCCAATAATAAAACCAAAACTAATCGTCTATTCAACTTAAAACAAATAAAACAAAAGGAACTTTCCAAATACACACCAAAGAGGTGATGCAATTTAGAACTAGGAATATTGCTAGAAAAAGGAAATGGTAAAGAGAAATACTTTAATTAATCAACGAATATTTGGAGCAAAATAGAATCTGGCTAAAATTGTCTTTATTTAAAATTCCTTTAAAATAAGTAGTTCATTAAATAGACGTCTAGCTCGGCTTCTATCAGCGCGCATTCTAGTTGCCAAGTTAGATAAATATTGTGGGTTAGTCCAACTAATGTCCAAAATAAGCGCTAGCAATTATTACTTGTAATCATTCTCCGTGGACTTGAAACTGTTGATGCAGTAGAGTAATCTGTGTAGGCAGCTATTAAACAAGTATTTTTGTGAAATTCAGAGGAAAACTATGACAAGAAGAAACAGGTAATTTTTTTTTAAATTGTCCCACGCGATATTGTTTGCTGATGCTTCCAAGATTTGATTATTAACATAGAGTTATTATGTCTTCTATCATTAAAATAATTATCCAATTAAGTTTTTTTTTCCCAGCGCCAAAGGCAGTTTTATCCAAATTAACACCAAATAATTTATGTAGTTTTACTGAATAAATAAAATGGAGATAAATATTAAACCAGCTATACAAAAATAGTCAAACTTCAATATATATATTTAATAGAGATGGGTCGAATCCACTATTTCTCGAATCTCGAATCCGAATCCGAATCCTAGCAAATAGTTTTAAATTTTAATTATTTACAAATAGGCCTACATTACACAATATAGGTCTAAACTGTGAATTGAGATTTATTTCAATTGTGCTTTCAATTTTAATCAACCCCAACCACCCCTCACAAAATACAGGTTAAAATCCAGCCAAATTAAACAATCTAGATTCTTATTAATGTTTAAAAATCAAATCAATTAAAATTTGAGTGTCTTTTAGTTATTATTAAAAGTGTTGTTAGAATGAGTTAAGTTTATAAAAATAACATGTGAAATAAACAAATTAGGCCTAGTTATCCTTCGATCAACTTTAATCATCATTAAAGGATATTACTTCAATAATATTAAAAAAAATATTAAACTCTAAATTAAAATCAATTTAAAAACAAATAATGGATTAGCAAGTCGTTATTTGATCCTTAAAACTTGAGAGCGCTTACTAGGTGATCAGGTTACCTGAATCGATTCTAAACAAACAATCGATATACGATACGATACGCGATACGATACGATACGATATGATAATTAGAGATAAATAAACAATTTTATAGCAGTCTGACTGTTAACAGTATTTATTTTTCATGAAACCCAACAAAATGTCTAACTTAAGGAACGTATGCAATAAATATGGGTTCTTTGCTAGTTGTAGATAATTAAAACCAGTTGGCTTGTAAGAAGTAACAGTATCTTTATTTTAATCATCACTCGGGCGAGTAAACATAATATGTCATGGCGGCTGACTTTGTATCATGCGTAATGTGTTCTTATTTCTATTTTTTAAAAAGCCATAATTTGTTTTATTTATTTCGAGTTTATTTGTAATTCTAGTTTTAATTTTCAGTTTTTGAAGAGTTTTAATGTGTCCAATAAATATTTACAAGATTGTTCGTGGTGTGAAAGTTTTAGAAGTGGGCATGTGCTGAAACGGTCGAGTCCAAGTTTCCTATACAGGAGGGAGGGTAGGGTACTAGGCACGTAATATTTTCCACATCCAATGATTATTTTTATTTTTTAAAGAATATTTTATTAATGATTATCTCTTTTCTCCGACAAAATAAATATTACGGATTAAGTAGTGTTTTTCAAGTAGGCCTAACTAAGTAATTTTTGAATTCAAGATATTATGCTTTGTTTATGAGGTGAAAGATTCGATCATCGAATCCAGTAAAACACCGAATCCTCGAATCTCGAATACTTGCCAGGATTCGGTGGATTCGAGGATTCGAAGATTCGAGTGGCCCATCTCTAATATTTAATTTACAAATTCTTGTTTCTTAATAGTGCATTTAAGTTATTTTATTTAAAAAAATTGATGTATGAATTATGATAGCAGTTATTTAAGTAGCCAGTGGAAATACCTGTTTGTAGTAGTTGAATGTGCCAATGCATCAATGACATTGCTATTTATTGGACAAGACATTCTGAGGAGAGTACTCCAAGGTTTGGCACTATCATGTTCGGGTTCCTCATCATCATCAAATCCCTCCTCACTTAAACACAAACAATACTAAATTGGAACACATACAATATACAGATATTTATATATACTAGAATTAAGGGATGTGCAAAGCTTCAAAAACATTCAACTTTGATATGAAACTCAAATTTCCAATTCAAAAATTATGAAGCTTCACTGTAAAATATGATTAAAGTTAAAATACACATTTATATTCAATATTAACTTGTCAATTTGTACTTCTTTATTTACATCACAAATTGATGTTCATATGACAAAAATCTAAAATAATTAAATTACATGTTGTGATAATAACTTAATTTAAAATTTAAGGATGAAAATGTTAATAATGTTTTCAATATAGTGTTTAGTAGAATATATTTAGTGCTTGAACTTATTAAGTTATTTATTCAAGCCATATATTTTCCACTACCAGGTTGCTAGGCCTGTCGTAGCTTCGTATGCCTTATAATAAAACTAAAGACTAGGACAGGCACAACATCCAGTCCCCGGCCATTTATTCATCACCATGAAATGGAAAACCCACATTTAATCAATGATACATTTTTTTGTCATGCTGAGAATCAAACCCGGAACCCTTATCTCAGTAGAAGACATGGTACCATCTGAACAAAGGTTTCGGATCAAAGTTGTTCACTTATGCAATATTTAATAAATTTTTCCAACATTAAACCTTTTTTTTAAATAGACCAACTTTGAGTTGCCTTCGTGAATATTTCATATTATTTAATTCAACTTTGCCTTGTATTGAAAAAGTGGACTTCGCATACATCTAATGAAATTACTTTTTGGTTCTCATTTGTAATTTTTAATTCAAGCCACCTATCTTTTTTTAGTATAGTTGAGTTCAAAACAGTAAGAATGGTGAATAAAATTGGTAAACTAGAGTTTTGATTTTAAGGGTATGAAAGTACCATAGAGTGTGAGTCGAGTTTTAGTAGATGTTTGAACTTTATTTTTAAAAAAATTTACAAAATTTGAAAAATATAATTATTAATAACTTTCAAACTCATTTAACTTGAATCAATTTTAAGATTTATTTTTTAGGTAATCATATATACTTTTTTTCTGTTTGATTAAAAACAATTATAGATCGTACAGCTATATAAAATTTTGTTAAAAAATTGAATTTGTGTGATTATATCTTTTTTCACAATCATATCATTCTTATAAATTAATGTTTATATTTATTGTTTATGTCCGACACCTTAGCTCAGTCGGTAGCATATCTGATTACTGAGCTAAGGGTCCAGGGTTAAATTCCCGGCAAGGCCAAAAACTTATCACTCTTTCAAATTGATAAATTGATGACTGTAGACTGGATGTTGTGCCTGTGGTAGGTCTTAAAGTAGATTATAAGGCATATGGAGCTACCAAAGACCTAACAAGCCGAAAGTGGAAAAAATATGGCTTGAATAAAAAAAATGACCCAAGCCACAGGTTGGAAACGGTAGTGGATGTATTATTATTAGCACCACATCTTACTACCTGTTCGGGTTGTATGCACTTATGCTAATGTATAATGGTAGGGTGATTATGAGATGAAATGGAGGACCTACAGTTTAACGTACCAAGGTGGGAGGCCTGGCATTCCACACATTCAAAAGTTGTGATTAATACACGTCTTATCAGAGGTGAAGGAGGGGTTTGACAATCAGATAAATCTGTGCTGGAACTGAGGATTGAACCTCGGACCGCCGACACAGAAGTCTGACACCTTACCCCTAGACAGCCAGGTCACCAGTAATTGATGTAAATGTATTGTTTGTCTAAGGATTGGAGAAACTTGATATACTTGCGGTATAAGTATTGTTCTGTATTAATGAAGTTAAAAAAAAGCTCAATGTTTTCATTCAAACTTGACTCGGAGGGACAAATGCCTTCTCACAAATCCTAATAAGTTTACAAAGATAATTAAGACAAAGTTTGAGACTTACAAACAATGTTCATTTGTGATGCATTGTTATCGATATGTATTGATAATACTATATATCCTAATATTGTTTACTTACAGTTAACTAGGGGTATGCAAAATTCCTTTTTTCAATTCAAATAAAATATATGTAATTTTCTCCAAGCTGAATTGAGTTTTGAATATTTTTTGTAAATAGCTTTATGCTCAAAATAATCTTAGAATGTGCTTATACACAACTTTCATTGCACAATGGTTTGTAATATTTCATTCTAATCTGAATTCGAGTAATTATCACAACGTGCAATTCAATTAATCTGGATTTGTCCATATTGTATTAATTTGTAATGTACATAACAGTTAATAACGGCAATAAATGAACAAAAATTGAGTAGTTTAAGTGTCAATATTTTTAATGAAGAGGCTTCATAATTGTAAAAGCAGGATTTTTTCTAAGGAAGGTAAAAGGTGATATTTGTTCGAGGCCAAGTCAAAATATTAAAGCTTAGCACACCCCTACAGTTAATTAGTTGAAACGTTTTGATTCAGTGGCATGGAGTGAGGAGCCTTTACCATAATATTCCCTTTCAAGCCGTTCCTATGCTCCTTGGTCGTGATTTGTATTTGTACATTTAGTACCCCAGGAAAAGGACGAAGAAATAACGATGTTTAGATGACAGCAGTTCTGACCTCGAGTATCCTGCACTCTGCTCCTGGAGGTCATGATCCTGCTCCCCAGCATCATCCATGGTCTCCATGGTGGAGCCCCCCCACGTGCCATTACAGGTTATCACTGTCCCATCACCTTGGGCACTGTACGCTCCTACAAAGTACAAATCTTATACAACAATCACATTTAAAATCATTACTAAAAACTAACAGTTTGCGAGTACTAAAATGTTGAGCTTATACCCAAGCCTGAAGTAGATTCTTGGGTTAAAACTTACCACTCACCCATAAAATTTGAGCTTGTTGTAGAAGGTTATTTTTATGCTGTATTGTGTGATTGGTTATGGATATCTCATTGTTTAATTTTACCTGTATTTGTCTGGATGTTGTTTAAGAAATGTGAATTTGACGTATGTGATTTTCATTGTAAAATGTTAATGTTACTGTAACTTCAAAGATAGTGTTATTGTAATAACCATGCAACTTTTTAGTTTAAACAGTTTAGTTTTAAAGTAATATATTTATTTAATTCAAGCTTGGCTCAACTTGACGCACCCGACCTTTGTAAGAAGCTCAACATGATTGAAAAAAACCTTCAAATTTTCAGACTTCTACCAAAAACATTCAAAGATGCCAGCTCCCAGAGAGAGAAATAAAAACTTCAACTCCAAAATTATTTTAAAGACAAGGCTCCTGAATTATTAGAAAAACTAGATTAATGAAACTTCCAGTATAGTTTTCTGAAAAAAATTGTTTCTCTTTTAGAGCCTGCTGACTATTAATAAATGAGATAAATAAAGTGTAAATATAACAAATAACTAGGATTGGAAATCACAAGTAAATTAGTGCTTTATGAAGATCAACAGCACCTAGAAATACTGGGAAAGTAAGGACTTTTTTGTAACAGGGAAAAGTGAAAAATAAGACAAAGAAATCAAAAAATAGTCACTGGAATTTTCAGATATTATTTAATAATTTGTAAAACTTTAAGTAGAAGTACATAGCCCCGTATTAATAATTAATTTTACTGTATCTTCAACATATATTATTTTGTAAGGACATTATTGTCTTTAATGATTCAAATCTTTCCATCCTAGAGCACAGCCATCTGCCAATATAAAAGATTTTAACACATTGGACAAATTTTTGAAAAACATGGTGAAAGTTGTAATAAGGAAGCAGTCAACCTATGATTATAGAATTCAATATAAAATATTATTTGTAATAAAGATATTAAGAATTTTTTTTTTGTGAAATATAAATATAAATTGGACTAAGCTGTAATGGCTGTTTCTTGAAGTAAATGTATCGTTATTGCCCAATCCACTACCTCTTTGTCCAATGACAGTAATGTAAAGACGTGTGAAATGTGTTCTTCTTATCATTGTAAAAGTCATATTGTGTTAGTTCACTTTTATATCTTTATATTCATAAAACCCTCATGAATTGAAGGTGGCTGCTTTATCTGATAGCTTGTGACTAAATTGATCACTCATATGTAGCTCAAAATTTCCAAACATTCATCATAGACTCTGCCTTAAAATATAAGTGAAGAATGACTTTGGGCTCAGGGAAACTTTTGAAGAGTTCAATGGTTAGAGCAGCGTTTTTCAACCGGTGTGCCATGTGATTTTTTAGGGAAGGTAGGGAAAAGCGGGGGAAAAGTTGGATGGCCCATAGAGTGCAAAATAATACAGATGAACTTGGGCTCGATGAGGCAAATTGATAACTTACCTGAAACAGGGATAGGTCCTGAGAGTTCAGACTTGTCTGCAGACATCAAGCTACAAACATCTTGGTTGACATTGGATGGCTGGCCTTGATCCTTCCGCATCAGTTCCACCAGTTCTCGTCTCTTGGCTTGAAGTTCAGCCTCGCGTGATTGTTGAGCGTCTATCTTGGAAATATATACAAGTGGATTCAGTAATACATTTACCTTGTGCATTTTATCACTCTTCTTTTAAATTTTTAAGTTAATTAATCACTACCAGTTTGGACTTATAAAGGAATCCAATTATAATCCTAAAGCCCTTTATTAGCCTATTACTCAAGTTGTAATTAACCAAGAAAGGAATTTATGAGAATTATTGTCATTCTAGCATTTAAAAAAGCTGGCCTTTACTTCTTGTAGAGAAAGACAGCTTATATTTAACATCTGCTATGCTCTTGGAGGCAGGATTTGAGCAATCACAAAGTAATATGTTATATCTCCTTAAGAAAAACCTATCTTCATCCTTTGAGGTACTTTGTAAAATACATTTGGATGAAGGCACAGGAAAGGTAGATAGAAAAAAGAATGAAACCTAGGTTGGGGAATTGTGTGGTGGCAATAAATTTTCTTTCTTCAAGAGGTAGCCATTAACTCCTTGTTCAGTAGCAGTAATGTAAAGTGTAGCTTTGTTCTTTTCATTGTAAAAACATTTTGTGTTTGTTTTCTTTTGTATGTTTTTCATCCGGCATCCACCTTTCCTATACCTTCTTACAAATATATATCACCAAGTAATACACAGGCTCGGATTGGCCCGCCAGCTCATTTACCGGTGCATCCTTGAGTTTCTCGAGTTTGCGCCCTCAGCCCAGAATTCACCTCCCTCTTGGCGATAAAAAATTGCAATGATGAAAATAAGAAATGTAAATTTAAAATAAGATTCGAATAATCAAGACAACGTGGAACTGTGAAGGTGAAATTAAATTTGAGTGAGTACAGATTTAGGGGGTGGGGATGTTCAGCAACAAGGGGAGATCAGCACCCAGCGACAGAGAAGGCACCTCTTCAATGGTGTGGCTGCTCTCGGAGCATTGTAAATCATCTGTTTAATTGTTTTCGTGCCTTGAATGATATCGTTTGGTGTTCATTTTATACGTTTGTAATTTTTTGGCTCCTACATAATTTTTCGTTACTGAGATAAGAATTAAGAAGAGTTAAGTACAGAAAACAAAAACTATTCTTTAATTATTAAGTTATATTAGTAAGGAGAACCTTTCGTAGGCCTTCAAGTTCGTACCCACATAAACTTATTGAGATCATAACACAATCCCCACCATTGAATAAGTTTTAATTAAAATGTTCTCTCTATCACCCTCTTCCATTTATAGTTATATAATGAACTTAATTTTACTAGTAATAACATCAAAAATATTATCATATTTTAAATGGGATTTATAACAGCGTCCTTACATTATTATAATTTGGATATGTAAAAGTTAAATTAATTTTAATAATTTCAACATTTGAATTTTTGGAAACTTGGCGTGAAAATGAAAATATATTTTTAAATGTGAGAGTGTGTTGCTTAGAAGAGATTTGTATTCGGCGCTGATACAAGTCAGGTTTAGTTGAAGTGATTGGGGGTGTGATATCTACCCTTCTTTTCTCAGAGACAAACACAGTTTGCTCAGGATGGATGTTGTTGAGACAGACTGTATCCAAATTATCTGAGGATCCTTGCCACGGATATAGAATAATATCTTTTACACTTTGTTCTTAAATGCTAAATGTTTTGTTAAATAAAATTCACCTATCCCATTAATGTTTCTTTATACTATATTTATTAAAAATAACCTATGCCATTTGGAATATTCAACGATGCCTTGAGCCACATAGGCAGGGAAAAATATTATTTTGGAAGTCCTTGCAATAACCATTAATATCTATTATTAATCAATATTATTGGGTTCTACGAGCACTTCCATATAGGGATATGGTATCAAAAGAAAAGTATCAATAACAGTAAAGTATCGATACCAAAATTTTAATCTGGAAAAAAAAAATTCCTATCTAGTAGTAATATTCCCAACTTTTGCATTATAATTATTTTTTCACCTACAGTTTTTAATTTGTAAATCATTACCAGATATCTTATAATTTTAATGACTTTTTAAAATTTTCCTTTCACAAGAAATTTTCTGACTTATCCAGGTGTAAGGTCAGAAAGTCCAATGTACAATCCTCACTTGTGTATTTGTCTTCTTCTCAAGATAGGGCAGGCTTGCCTGCAAGTTGGACAGTTCAGGCCGCGTGTTGATAAGCCTGTCTCGCTCCTCGTTGATGGTTTGTGTGTGCATCCTCAGTTCGTCTGCCATTGTGTTTATCATATCCACAGTAGAAACTTCCCGTGAGTCGACTGCTTCACTCATGCTACACACACACACACACACACACACACAAATAAAGATGTGTGAAAACTTTACATTATCAATGAGAGGCAGAGTTTGTTTTCATTTTTGACTCAACTTGACATCTAAATGAATTATTACTGAGGGTTTTCAAAATAATAGTTAGCAAACCTGAAAGATTAATTTACTAAGCTCAAGGTAATTTCATATAATTTCATCAAGTGGCTGATTAGGTATTTTAAGCTTTGATGAAATGTTGTATGTCAAGAGCCTAAATAAATAATGGAAAATAAACAAATAGTATGGTTTACTATTTATAAATTTATAAATATGGCTCATTTTAAAAGAGAAGCTTTATCAAATTCCTAAAAATGGTGACAATATGCAAACATTAATAATTTGGAAGAATTAATTTTTAAGAAAGGCAATTCACATTCAACAATATTTCGAATTTTCATTCAATTGATCTGCAAGTGTGAATAAACAAGTGAACAAAAATGTAAAACCACTTATTGAGTTCCCCAATCCGACATATTAGCTCAGTCGGTAGCGTGTCTGCCTACTGAGCAAAGGGTCTCGTGTTCGATTCCGATAAATTTATCATTGATGAAATATGGGTTTACCCTTTTACATTGATAAATTAATGGCTGGGGAATGAATTTAGTACCTGTCCTAGTCTTAAGTTTAATTATAAGGCACTTGAAGCTTTGACAGGCCTAGCAAGCCGGTAGTGGCAAATATATGGCGTGAATAAAAGACTGACCCAGGCCATAGGCTGGAAAAAGTAATGGATGTAAAGTTAAAAAATATATATATTGGGTTTCCTCAAAATTATGATTAACTTTGAAAGGGGTGTGTGCATGTGTGAAAATGTATAGTTGTATTTTACAAATAAGAAAAAAAAAAAAATTCCAAGCCAATACAACTAAAAAGAAGGGGAAACATATAAATATAGTTTTTAAACTTTATTTTCTCAGAATGATTTATGAATTATTCAACATAATTTAGGATTATAGAGATTTTTGGATTTAAAGGACCCAGACCCAGTATGATTATCGTGCCTTAGAGCTATTTAGAAATAATAACAATAGTTAGGGATGGCCCTCTAATCCTTAAAAATATATGAGAACATTTTGCATTAAGAGTCTTAAATCCTTCAAATAATATATATATATATATATATATTTTTTTTTCAAATGAAATTTGTATTAAGAGCTTAAATACGGCATCATGGTGGCTCAGAGCCAATTATAATTATAAGATGAAGAAATTAGCAAGCAGGCCTTAAACAAATAATTTAACACTTAACTGAATGTGTTGATGTCATAATGAACGGATTATAAGACATAATGTTAGGATTGTTAGTATTTAGTTACATTTTGTATTTTATATTATATAAATATATTTCTATTTCCCCTTACGTTCATACACATTAATCATTCAAAGATTCAACTTCGAGATTCAAATTTGACCCAACTCTAATAATTATAACATAGTAGTAATAGCCTTTATTGATCTGGACTTAACTGAAGATTAAAAATAGGGCTGGGCCAAAGTTAACTCTCAAATCCAGATTGGTTCAATGAGTTTTAGAATGGATCCTTTGTTAATGTGCTGCACTGCACACACTTCACATAGCAGGTAATGATGACAATCAATGTTAAGCTCCTAGCAGAATGTCTTGTTCTTTGTTCTATTGCTAAGAGAGGGGTGGAGAGTGGTCCCAGTGTACTCTAAGCAAATAGTTACTTCTTTCAAGGTGACCTGGCGGTCTAGGGGTAAAGTGTCAGACTTCTGTGCTGGCGGCCGGGGTTCAATCCTCGATTGAGGCAAAGATTTATCTGATTACCAAACCCTTCCTTCACCTCTGACAAGACATCGTGTGAATGTGGGGAATGCCAGGCCTCCACCGTGGTTCGGATTCCACGTTAAACTGTAGGTCCTTCATTTCATCTCACAATCACCCTACCATTACACATTAGCGTAAGTGCGTATAACCCGAACGGGTAGTAAGACGTGGTGCTAATAANCTTGACACTCGGGTGCTTCATGATGAGCTCACTAAAGATTAACTCAAATCTGTTAGGGACTGTGCTCCCTCCCCCTCCCTTCCAGCGCCACCCCCACCCTGTTGTGCTACTTCTTGAACAGAAATTTCAATTACTATAGCCTTGATTGTATGTCCACCTCAAAGTAAATTTCTGGGTGCACTACTGCTCTTGAATTAGAGTAGACTGCATATTATAGAAAGGCTGGAGTTTGAGTCCTGGTTCTGTGTAATGAGGCTATTTTTTCTTAAATAGTTCACCCCATTCCCTTTCCTTACTCCTAATTTATAATACATTAGCGTAATTAGTATACATGCATACAACCCGGATCAGTAGTGAGATGCAACGAAAAAAAAACAACAAAAAACGACAATACAAATTTCTCTCTTCATTTCTTCACACTTTTTCACACTTTTAACTTCTTATCACTTTGACAAATTTACTTTTTTGAAAATATTCCATTTTAAAGATAAGAAAGAGATATTATTAAATTTTCATCCACATAATTAAAAATAAATAAATTAATGAATGAATGAATAAAATATGCATTTTCGTCTTTTTAGAATAAAAGCCATATTTCCAAAAATTTAAAATGGAAACGTGCTATGCTACGTGTTATGAAAAGAAAAGTTCATAGGTTTCTATCAAGGCCTAATATAATCATCGTTTATGAACAGTTTCCTTTCCTATCTCTTAACTTACATTACTGTACTATTTCCACACTATATTAGTCTAGTTCTAAGCCATTAGTTAATTATTCATTTCATAATAAGTACCAATGTTAGCTCAATCCTTTATACCAATATAGTTTTGATTGTTTAATTTGAATTTCACCTGTGTCGGTCAACACTGCGCCTGTGTGCCCGTGAGGGAGCCTCGTGCTGCTCCCGGGCAGTCTCCTGGTTGAGAAGCTCCAGGTACTGTTCAGGGAGTGCCTGTCCTTGACTGTGAGCCTCTGTCACCAGAGACATCAGGTCCTGTAGCTGCTGTAGTCGGGCCTTCGCTTCTTGAAGTTTCCTGCAACCAACATCCCAACTAGATCATAATTAGTTTAATAATGACAAGTGTTGAGTCTTAATTGTAAATATTAGGGATGTAACCTTTGAATTCCTGAGCCTTTGGAATCTTTACAGCTATTTGAAATAAAAATAAAAATTGTTGTCAATTTTTGATTTGAAATTTGCTTTAAAGCTCTTATTATGCCTAATGGTGGTTTAGCCAACATATTCGGACAAACCTGACACCTTGATTCCAGAATTTTAACTCACCAAATAACTGTACGCACAAAATATACTATGAATGATTTATTGCAAATAATCCGACACCTTAGCTCAGTTGGTAGCGTGTCTGTCTACTGAGCTCAGGGTTCGATTCCCACCATGGCTGAAAAATTTATTGTTGGTGAAATGAGGGTTTACCCTTTCACAATGATAAATTAATGGTCGGGGTCAGGATGTTGTGCCTGTATCAGTTTTAAGTTAAATTATAAATAGGGATATGCAAAACTTTCACTTGGCTTCAAAACTTTGAAACAAATGTCAGCTTCGACTTCGCTTAGAAAATAGTTCCGGCTTCGAATCTTCATCAATAAAATATTGACAGCTAAAATACACGATTAATGGTCAATTATTGCCATTTATATATTAAAATAAAATATTAGTAACAATCAGTACAATAAAACATATTCTAAGTAATTTCAATACCTAACGTTTAATAAACAACAGTATAATATATTTTCTATTGTAAAAAAATTAACAAAAAATATTCACACTTAAACTCAGCTTTGAAAATATTTTATAAATTTGATTCGAGTTAGCTTCAAATTGAAAACCGGTATTTTTCACACACCCCTAATTATAAGGCATATGAAGCTACAATAGGCCTAACAAGCTGGTATCGGTAGTGGAAAATATGAGGCTTGAATAAAAAACCGACCCAGCCCACAGGTTGGAACCAGTAATGAATGTAAATTATAGCAAATAATGTTAGCCTTTAGTTAATATATTTAATATCTATTTATGAAATAAAGTGCATTAAGCAAAATGTAATATAAAATAAATAAAATGATATAATCACGGGAAAATAAATCATAAATAAAATTTAAAACACACATTTTTACACACACTTCAAAATTTTGATGCTCTTATTGCATCTTCCTCAGGAAATAGTAGTAGTAGTAGTAGTAGTAGTAGTATTAGTAGTAAGATTGAAACTAGCTTCAATGATGGTTCAGGGATGGTTGTGCAGAACCTGCTTCCTGAGGAAGATGCGATAAGTGAATCGAAATAGTGAAGTGTGTGTAAATATGTGTCTTTTTACTTTTATTTGTGTGTTTTATTTTTTCCAGATTCTTATATTTTATATTATGTATGAAAATAGCGCATTGAGCAAAAACATTTTGTAATAATTAAAATGATAGAATATTAAGAAGAAGGTAGAGCACAAATAAAAGTAAAAACACTAACAGACATTTACACACACTTTGATATTTCGATGCTATGATAGCATCTTCCCCAGAAAGTAGTAATATGCTATAATAGCATCGAAATATCAAAGTGTGCATAAATATGTGTTAAGTGTTTTCACTTTTATTTGGTCTCTACCATTTTCCTAATATTCTATAATTTTATTTATTGCAAAATAATATTTTATATTATAATAGTCTAGTAAAAAAAAATTCAATTTTGACCACAAAAAAAGGTTTTTTTTAAAATATAGAAGGGTCTTTCTATGTAAAGTGGACTGTATATTGTTAGTAGCAAGCAAGCTTGCAGCTGAATATCTTACAGAGTCTTGTTGTGAATCTCTTGGCTTCTCTCCACCTCGCCTGCACATGCGTGGGATATGTTATCCGGCTTGCTGCTGCTGCTATGACTACGAGCCACTGACCCACCACGACTACCTGCCTTCCTCTTCTGGCGGCGCAAGTTTACTGCCTGCTCCTCCTCCTCGGGTAGCTCACCTACATTCATTGGAGGTGTTGGTTCGTTCAGCTGCTGCAGTACAGATAGTGACATGCATTAATTTCACATCCATATGTTTGTGTTTAGGGTGATCAAAAACCAAAGGGAAAGGTTTCCCTTGAGGGAGGAAACGATTGTTATCAACAAAATAACATCCAATCAATGTGTGGTTAGAAAAAATAATTGAATCTGGTTTGAAAGTGCATATTTCCCCTGACAAAATTTTGATAATTCATAATTCAAAATAAAATTTAGCTACATGGATAAACTGAGGTATATTTATGAGAAAATAATTTGAACTATATAGTATTTATGATGCACACTCACTAAATAGTAGGGGTGTGCGAAGTCCACCTTTTCAATTCAAAGCGAGCCCAATTCTAATATCTGAAATATTCTAGAAGCTGAAATGAAGTTTGAATATTTTCTTTTAGTTGTTTTATGATCAAAAAAATATTATGTGGTTATTTATAGAACTTTATATACTAAGATTACTTGGAAAATGTTTTATTGCACAAATGTTTGTGATATTTCGTGTTACTCTGACAAATCAAGTTATTGTCACAATACATAATTCAATTTATTCAGATTTTTTCCATATGTATATTAATTTGTAGTGTACAAAACAGCTCAGAATGGCTACAATTGAACATAAATGGAGTATTTTAGCTGTCAATATTTTTAATGGTGAAGCTTAGAGGCCAGTATTTGTTTTGAAGCGAAGTTGAAGCTCATGTTTGTTCCAAAGCCAAAGCTTCAAAGCTTTGCACACCCCTACTAAATAGTAGAAAGTCTCTCTAAGGAAAACTTTATTTTTCACTTTTTGAGGTATTTTGTTGGGATGGATGGGAATTATATTTTTATATCAGGGTGAGAAATGAGTCAAAATATCGGGATCACGATGGGAATGGGGAATTATAAAAAAGAGGCTTTAGAATAGTTTTAAATTAAAAATATATAATGTTTTTTATACTAATATGGTAATACTTGTACAAGCTTTGACATTATTAAATGTAATAGAAATAATATTATACCATAAAAACATAATAATATAAGGGTGTGCAACATTTTTATTGAAATCGATAGAAAATTTTTGAACAAATATTGGATGATACTAGAAGTGTTGCTAAGATTCAACTCGGCTTCAAAACAAATGTCGCTTTGAAAATAACTCCGGCTTCAAAGCTTCATCAATAAAATATTGACAGCTAAAATACTCAATTTATGGTCAATTATTGCCATTTATATATAATATAAAACAATATTCATTTGGAAAAAATCCTAATTAATTGAATTGTAAGTTGTAATATAACTTGATTAATTAAATTAAAATGAAATATTAGTAATACTAAGTAAAATAAAACATTTTCTAAGTAATTGCAATACATAACGTTTAATAAACAGCAATATAATATATTTTTCTAGTGTAAAAAACTAACAAAAAAATATTCAAACTTTGATTCGAGTTTGCTTCGAATTGAAAAAGTAGACTGCACACACCTATGAATAATACAAATGGAATAATTAATTTTAATAAATTATTTTTATTAGTAATCTATTTTGAAAATTTTGTTTTATATTTAACTATTGGAAGAGAGGAAAAAATATAATAACTTTTTACCCTTCTTAAATGTCCTCTAGGTTTGAAACTGCTTAAATCTTATTTTCTCTCTATTTTAACACCTCTTAAAGAGTATCTAGGATTGAAACACCTTAAATATTCTTTAGGTCTAAAACCCCTTAAAGGATATCTAGGTTTGAAACCCCTTATATATTATTTAGTTATGAAACCCCATAAATATGATCTAAAGTCTGTTCACCGTAGGAATTGTTTTCTGAAATGCCTTTTTCCCTACCAGAAATCTATTATATAGTAGAATATTGGTAGTAAAAGAGTCCTTTCAGAGAGTAGTTCCTACCGTGAATGGAATATAGGTTTTAAACCCCATAAATATTATTTAGGCATGAAACCCCTTAAATGTTCCCTAGGTGTGTTACCCTTTAAATATGATCTATGTTTAAAACCCCTCTCTGCTGCCATCCACAAACAATGCTCATCAGACTAAGTGCCTGGCTCAATCCAAGGGTCAGTGGACATTTAGAGAAATATAGGATAAAACAACTAATCAACATTTGAATTTGCCATTGTGAATAGAATATTTGGTCATTCATTATTAAAAAAATATTAGAAATTTTGCACAACTCTACCTTCTTGCCCTTTCTTGAGTACGGACCTATGTTTGGCTTATTTTTTAAAACATGTTTCTCCAACACTAAAAATCAAATATTTGAAAAACTGATAGCAGCTAGCCATATTCCTTACCAGTGGGTCCTCAGTGTAGGCGGACATTAGCCCCTGAAGACGGTTAAGCTGTGCCTTCATTACATTGAGCTCTGCCACCTTCTTCTGCACCATGTCATAGTTGACATCCCCATCGACAATCCCCTCAATGCCATCACCATCTTCACTTGGTGCGCTGCTACTCATGAGCTCATTCAGCCGGTCTAACAGGGAAATAAATATATGTATACAATATATAAATGGGCCCTTAACTTCTTTCAACATCTTCATTTAGTTAAGTGTTAAATTACTGGTTTGGGGTCTGGTTAAGTTAATCCTATAATTATAATTGGTTCTGAACCACCGATAAGCAGTATTAGAGCTCTAAAACAAATTTCATTTGAAACTTTTTTTTTTAAGATCTGAGTTTAAAGTTTGAAATTTTCTCAAATCTCGAATATCCTTAGGGATTCAAGGGCCCATCCCTAATAGGATATTTAAGTTTGGTGACAGTACAAAAATTATTAAAGCTACTCCTATGCTACCAACTAAGCCAACTTTGGATGGGCTTGGTTACTAATAGTTACCTTTGTATCAACCCTTTAACCCATTCCCTGGTGTGGGCATTTAACTATGTCTTTGTTTGTCCAGATGTTCCCTGGTACGGATGTGAATCGATGTTTAGATGCAATAAGTTACTGTAATGTCATGTATCAATGAATCATTGTACTTTTAACCAGTCTGAATACTTCATATTTAAAATGATAAAAGGGGCTAACAGTTCAATACTATACTATGACCATGAATAAAGCAATAAATGAGAAAATAAGTGAGTAGCAAAAATATATTGTTAGCAAAGGTTTATGTCAAGTACACAAAATTAACGTCCGAGACGAACATAGAATCTACAAATACACTTAGTGGGCTAATTAACACAAAAAGGGTTAGCGTGAACACAAAGCGATGCGATCGGCTTGTCGACGGAAAAAGAACAACTGTGTAAGTGAAAGCTATGTGATTGGCTAACTCGTGATGCTCGCGCTACTTCAGCACCTTTTGTGATTGGTGCAGTGGTTGGATCGTGCATCTTAGTCAGTGTCTCCAACACTTCCCATCGAGACAACCACTGAAGACTAATCGGGTGCCTTGATCAGTCCCAGGAGATCAACACAGTGCCCATGCTTTGATTTCATCAAAACCTTGGTTAATACATCGGCCGGCATCTCCTCCGATGTCACGTGTCCCAGCACCAGTTGACCCAACTCAACAGTCTTTCGTACAAAATGGTGATGAATGTCAATGAGTTTGGTGCGTGCATGGAAGACAGGATTGGTTGCCAGCCTCTGTGCCCCAACATTGTCATTGAGCAGTTTAAGTGGTCCAAATTCCTCCTTTCCAATCTCGAGCAGGAAACGCTGAAGGTGCATGGCTTCCTTGGCTGCTTCACTCAGGGCCATGTATTCGGCCTCCGTGGTAGATAACGCAACAGTCTGTTGCTTCCTAGAATCCCGAGCAATCGCGCCTCCATTCATGACGAAAACATATCCTGTAAAGGAAGGCCGGTCGTAAAGTGATCCTCCCCAGTCAGCATCTACGTAGCCCATCAATGAGCTTTCCCCACGCTTGTATGAGATTCCCTGGTCAGCAGTGCCCTTGAGGTACCGAAGCACCCTCTTTGCTGCGCCACCAATGAGTATCGTTGAAACAGGCGTTAAATTGACTTAACACACTTGCTGCATGAGCTATGTCCGGGCGTGTGGCCACTGACAAATACAACAAACAACCAACTAGTTCTCGGTATGGGGGTCTCGCACCGTCTGAAATTGATCATGCCTCACCCTTTGCCAGCTTTGTCCCAACGTCTAGTGGGTTGAAACAGGCTTGCAATTCGACATACCAAAACGTTGAAGGATGTCGTTTATGTACGTCTTTTGACTTACAATATCCCATCGACATTTCTGGAGAAATCCATCCCCAAACAGCGCTTCAGATCACCCAGATCCTTCATCTCAAACATCTTTTCAAGTCTGTTCCCGAAATGGGTGGTTTCTTCGGGATCGAGACATATTATCAAGATGTCGTCGACGTAGATGATGATGATCATTGGTGGGTTTAGCGCCCATGGTGCGCAACTCTTTATCTAGACGTTTGTTCCAGGCACAACCAGCTTGTTTTAGGCCGTACAGAGCCTTCTTTACGTAGCAGACCCTGTTACCAACTTGTCTAGTGTGGCTCTCGCACTGCTGACGGTCTGATCCTTGCGTCCTTTATTGCTCACTATGTGCTCTAGGACTTCTTCAAAACGATTTGGTACCTCCATAAATACCTCCTCATCCAGTTTCCCATTTAAATAAGCTGTTTCCACATCATACTGGCATATGTACATATTGTACTGGGCTGCAAATGCAACAACCAACCTTATTGAATCTAGACGTGCAACTGGCGCATACGTATCGTGAAAATCCCTTCGCCACTATCCTGGCTTTGCGCTTCTCCAGAACACCATTTGTCCCGTACTTATTTCGTAGCACAAAACGACTGCCGATCACCCTTGATGCTTTTAACCTGTCCACCAGAACCCACGTGTCCTTTGCAAGAATTGACTCCACTTCATTTGCCATGGCCAACATCCATTCGGTTGAATCCGTATTTGTCATTGCTCGAGCAACTGGAACTTCACTCAGAAAAACAAAGTCGTCCTTGACGACATGATTCGCCATTGCATAAACTCTGGGTGGTCTTCCAAGACGTCCGATCTGCAGTACTCTTGGCCTTCCTGAACCTCTTCTAACAGCGTTCAATGGTTCATCTGGGGGAAAACCTTGGAAACCCTCAGTGTCTTTGTATTTGTCGTAACGTTCCTCTGGTAAGGGCTCTTCGATTGGATGATGTGATTCTTGACTATTAGAGAGGTTGATCATGACGTGTTGATCTTCACTTTCCGTGGCGTTAAACTCAACTGAAGTACTTAACAAATTTGGGGACTTGTCCTGCGGGAGGAAGTCCTCCCAACTCTTCGATGACTGGATCGTAGTCCTGTCCATGAAAATCACATCTCTGGATACCTCGATCTTCCTCTGTTCCGGCAGCCATACCCTGTACGTCTTTGACTCTGAGGTATAACCTACGAAGATGCTTTTCTTTGATCTTACTTCCAGCTTCCCCTTGCTCGGCGTTCTGTCCATGGCGAAGACTTCGCTCTCAAAGATCCTAAAGCTGGACACGTCCGGTGGCTTCCCAAACCAAACCTCATACAGGGTTCTTCCCTTTAGTTTACTTGTTGGTGACATATTGCGTATGAAGTTTGCAGTGTTGACGGCCTCCGCCCAAAAAGTTGGTGGCAGTCCGGACTGAATTAGAAGGCAACGTGCCATCTCCATCAGTGTCCTGTTCCTCCTCTCAGCAANCCGGACTGAATTAGAAGGCAACGTGCCATCTCCATCAGTGTCCTGTTCCTCCTCTCAGCAACTCCATTTTGCTGTGGGTTGTTAGGTGCAGTCAAACGCCTCATGATGCCGTGTTTTTGGAGCAGTTCGTCAAAATGTTTGTTGACATAATAGCGTCCATTATCTGACTGTAAGCACTTAACCGCCTTTCCCTGTTGGGTGCTCACAAGTGCCCCGAAACTACTTGGTTCTTTTGCTCGATGAATCTCACCTCACACCATCCTGAAAAATTGTCTATGAAAGTAGCAAAGTAGAGCTTCTTTCTGTGTGAAGCAACTCACATTGGACCACAAATGTGAGAATGTATGAGCTCGCCCAGTACTGACACCCTCTCTGAAGCCCTTGGAAATGGAGCACGACACATCTTCCCCTGGAGACAAACGCTGCATTGAAAGTCTTTGTTGATGTCCTCAACATTGATTCCTTGAATCGATCCAATCTTGATAGCCTCACGTAGTGATTTAACATTAAGATGTCCCATGCGAAAATGCCAATCCTCAATGGAATTCTTCCTTGGAGTTATAGCGGCGTCGTCCAGGCCAGAGATTTTCCTGCATTCCTGGTCGGTCAACTCTGGGAAATAATATAGTTCGTTTTGCTGTTTCGCGATAAGCAGCACGTTGTCATCTTTATCGATGATCTCGGCCTTTGTCTCACTAAAAATCACTTTTTGTCCTTTGTCGGTAACTTTCCCGACCGAAATGAGGTTAGTACGTAGGTCCGGTACATACAATGTGTCTTTGAATTCGATCACCTTTTGATTACCGCTCACGTTCGTCCCAAATGACACGGTACCGATTCCTTCAATGTCCGTGCAGGTTCCGTTAGCGAGATTTAGCTTTCCGTGATCGAAGTTCCGACTGATCTGTGCGAACAACTCGATACTCCCACACATGTGAGACGTGCATCCACTGTCGAAACACCAGCTAACACGACCCGCATTATTTGTGATTTGAAATGCACAGTTATTGGACGTGTCCGTCGCGGCTAGGGACACGCTTTCGACGTTTTTCGCGGATTGTTCGTTCAACTTCCTTGTCTTCTGACAGTTTTTCGCCCGGTGTCCGATTGCATTGCACTTAAAACACTTCATTTTCGAGCCTTTATTCGCACCATAGTCTCTGTCCAAGTTCTCCCATCTGGGTTTTTCTCGTCTATTGTTTCCGGCCGACTTTTCCACGTACATCATGTTTTGCGTTGAGTTCCGGCTTGTTTCCTTACAAGCATCGGATTCCTCCGTAACTTTGATTCGAAGTATCTCCAAAGGTGGTAATGCGTCACGTGAAGACATGGCACAACGAAAGTTTTTGTAGCTCTCCGGTAGGCTGCGCAAAAACAAGACGGCCAATAGCTCTTGGTTAATGCCAACTTCATGTTCTGCCAACCTATCCACCATGTCGAAAAAACACTGAGTGTGTTCATGCATGTCGTCGCTATCTTGTAATTTCAAGGACATCAAGTTATTCAACAAAGCGGCCTTCTGTGCCGGCCCTTTGGACTGGTATATTCCCTCTAATTTTTCCAAGATTGCTCGTGAGGTTTCGCAACCCTTAGTCTGTTTTATTTCTGAAGGGTTCATGGCGAGCACTATGTCAGATTGTACCTTCAGGTCGGCTTCTCTCCACCGTTGTTCGGCTTCAATCGTCGCTGGCTCGGCTGCATTCGCTTCTGGTTTCACAATCGTTCCACTCACATAGCCCCATGCATCATTCTTTATGAGAACTGCACGCATCTGTAGCTTCCATGTTTCGTAATTCTCTTTATTTACAACTTTGAACTTTACGCCGGTTGCGTTCATCTTCGCAGCGTATTAGCGAGTTTTTCTAGACTCAATATGGCGCAGTGTCCGTTAGAGTCACGTGCTTCGCGATCTTCGATTAGTCACACAAAAATTATCGCGACGAGTACTGGGCCCATAACCTGTTAGCAAAGGTTAATGTCGAGTGCACAAAATCAACGTCCGAGACGAACATAAAATCTACAAATACACTTAGTGGGCTAATTAACACAAAAAGGGTTAGCGTGAACACAAAGCGACGCGGTCGGCTTGTCGACAGAAAAAGAACAACTGTATAAGTGAAAGCTATGTGATTGGCTAACTCGTGATGCTCGTGGTACTACAGCGCCTTTTGTGATTGGTGTAGTGGTTGGATCGTGCATCTTAGTCAGTGTCTCCAACATATGTGTCGAATCAGAGTATATAAGTAGAAAAATGGATGCTGGGCCTATGTAGACTGATGTGTTAACTACGTGCCAGAGAATGGGTTAAGTAAGCATTATTGGCTTAGTGAATTTATTTGTATGATAAAAATACAGTAATTTAAACAAGTGTCAAGAATTTATTTAATTTGAAAATAATAGATGAGCTGAACTTTTAAGTTATAAATTTGCTTACAGAGATGATCGGTACTAAATGTTGGATAATATTTTAGAAAACAATACAAGTCTAAGAGTAAACAATAGAAAGGCTGGATGATGAAAGAGTAAAAAAGCTAAAATGAGTGACTAAACTCTGCTAAATGGGTAAAATACAATTAATCACAATCAAGGATTTTTTTCTCTTTAGTTCATTAAATTTACACTCATTAGTTTATTTTTTCTTTATTCTTTATAAATTTTTATTATTATAAAATTATTTAGGCATTGGGCCACCAAATTGTTTAACAGTTTTCCTTATAAGGATGTATCTCATTACTATGTATTTGGTAGAGAAGCTGATATTACAGTGAATAAAGATCACCTTGTTTACTGTAGTACTCTAAAGGACAATAATTTAACCCATCACTATTGATATGTAAGAATTCCAGTATACTGACCATTAGCAACCAACCTGCCCTATCATCTTATTATGATGTAAAGTCTGATCTTGGAGGGTGTTGAATATCATGTCGTTGATTGGATAGTTAGTATATCCTCCAAAACTACCCACTAACAATTCTTAAAATTAAGGCCTAAGAGATATGATTGTAATTCATGCACCATAGTTACAAATAAGGGATATGTGAGCACTCGAATTCCAAGCTCTAGACTGAGCTTTTAAAATAATCATCAAAATATTGAATTTTTTGTATATGTATATCACTGTTTCTACTTTAATTTGTGCTTCATTTTTCTAGATTTCTATCATATTTAATTAATGATATATTATAGAGCTGGGCCGATAATCTATTTTTGTTTTAAATTTTATATATGTGTAAAGTAAAATGACTCTTATAGCAAAAAAAGAGTTACCTTTACTTGTTTTATAATGTCCAATATAGGTTTGTTTTAATAACATTTAGATAGAAACTTTTAGAATGGAAACATTTAATTATTCTTTCTTATTGTTACTGTTTAGACAACTGAACCTGTCATTAAACAAAAACAAATCACAATAATAAATAGCAAATTTAAATATAATGTTCATGAACAAAATAATCAAGGCACACCTATTTTTGCACACAAGGAGAATAGGCTTACACCTATTTTGTTTTAGATGAAATAGGGATTTTTATATCCAACGTCTATTAAAATATGCCTTCAATATGATAGTTAAATAACTGTAACTAAGATCATATTTGCCTAGATAAAAATTTATTCAATAATAATAAAAAAATCTTGACAAATATTACACCCAAATAAACTTGACATAGGTAGGCCTATTTAAAGTATTTTTACTGTTGTGTGGGCTTTAAATTTTTATTTAAAAATACCAGCATCTTAACTTTGTTTGGGTGGAATTAGTTGGTTTCTTTTTCTATCACTGATCAATCCCTCTGTGCTAAAGAGTCTCTCTGATGCTACAGACCCTGCAGATGAAGTAAGGTACTTGCTCGCATTTTGTTTTATGTTTTTAAAAGGGGAGCTTCTCCAGTAATTGAAAGGGAATTGGTTGGTGGCCAATAATTGTTCCAAAAAATAACTTTCTACTTGTATTTTGGGTGGCATTACATTATTAGGCTTGGTCTGGATATTTCCTTTGGACGAAATTAATCGGGAGTAAACAGAAGCCATAGGTCCTGAAGCAGTCTCAACTCTACTCAGCTTAGCAGGTGATTCTTCTTGCTCGCTAAACTTATCCTCCAGTTGAGACTTGGCTTATTTTGAAGATAAGGGGGAAATGAACACATCAACTTTAAATCTAGGATCCAATATTGTAGCAAAAAAGATTATTTTCTTCAATGTTGATATAATAGGTTTTGAGCTTGTGCAACACATCTTTCACTATGGGGCCAAGAGATTTGTCCTGGTTGGACTCCATGTCTAGCTTGATACTAGTGACTATAGGGATTACTTCTAAAATGGTAGGTTGTTCATTGCTGATTGCTAATGTAGCCTTGTGAAATGTTTCTAAAACTGTGAGTACCTTCTCCATAAGGGACTAATCAAGAGTAGATAGATCTACATTCAGGTTTAGGTCAGGGAGAAGATACATCACTGATTTCCTTTGACTGTACAGTCTTTCGAGCATAAGGTAGGTGGTGTTCCACCATGATGGTTCATCCTGGATTAAGTGGCATTTGGGTAAATTGTTTGCCGTTTGAAACTCATTAATTTTTGTGTTGGCAATTAATGAGTGTTTGAAATGACCAACTACTTGTCTTGCATAGGCACACATGTCATTCAACTTAGTTGGTTCAGCAATGAGTGATGAACCACAAGTTGAAGTGTGTGGGCAGCACATGGTATATGATTCACTTCGGCTTGTTGCAGTGCAAGAGTAATGTTTTGTGCATTGTCACTGACTACACTATGGAGCTGAGACTTTGAAATACCCGAGTCCTTGATGGTATCATTAAAATACTCTGCAATGTTTTGTGCATTGTGATACTCTGGAGTAAACGGTATAACCTCCAAACAAAGATTTACATAAACTAAGTCTTCGCTAAAAAAATGGAATATCAATGACATAGCTGTTTATCTATAGACGACCACATGGCGATTGTTAGACTAATGTACTGATAACTGAATATTGTTTAGCTATTCCTTCGTCATACATTTCTGGAATTACTTTCCATGAAAATGTAGTCCTATCTGGTAATTTATAGCAAGGTTCAATATAGTTGATTAAATTCTTAAAACCTGAAAAGAAAAGGATTTGTTAGTAAATTATAAACAAAAATATTGGCTTTTATTATTTTTTTTGTTTGACAAAATCATATATGTTTTAGATTAGGTAGGGTAAAATGTGATTATTTTAGGTATCTAGGCCTAAATGACCAAAACTAGAGGTTCTTGAAACTTTTTGGTAAGTGTAACATATTTTAATTGGCATAAAACAATAGATATTGAATAAAAGAATTAAGTTTATTGAGTAGGCTAAGTTAGACCTTAGACTTACCAACCATACTTAATGGCTGCAAGTCAAGGCACATCATTTCTCTGATCCACTTACATTTTAGGTGAGAAATGCTGTATTTAGTTTTTTGTTCAAATAATTCAGTAATTTTTTTTTATTAGCTCATACTTTCATTTGAACACTTCTCCCACTAATCGACGTAGATGAAAACGTAGATGAAAAACTATATGTAGAACCACCACTACCTTTTGAAATTTTGTGGTGAAACACGCTCAAATGTCTTGACAAATTAGAGGTGACCCCATGTGAAATTTTTATTTCTAATAATGTGCATCTGCATAAATTGGAATAAGACCTATGGTAAAAGTACAAATCCTCATTTGTTATTTTGTTAAGAGCATTGGTTACCCTGTTATTGCAAACTCAAAATAGAAGATGTGTTTATATAAGTGGGAATGGATTGTTAAATGTATCTTTTAGTTTTAAAATTGATATCTAATGTCTATGACTTAATATTTTAAAATTTATCCATACATTTTGAATAAATAGCATTAAAAAAAACGAAAATAGAATCTCATTCCATGTAAGGCAAAATGTAGTGTGCATGCAAGGTATTCTTGCATCTGATATTTTATTTTATAATTATCTTTGGCAAATCGATATAAAACAATGCCTATCTGCTAATATTTTATTTTGATGGTTAGTAAATTTGTTACTTGTGAGTATTTTTATTTCTAATAACGTGCATAAATTGGAAAAATGCTTATGGTAAATATATTTATTTGGATATATTTTGTTTGGAATGTTGGGTGTGCTGTTTATTGCAAATTTAAGTAGCTAAGAACAAGCTTTTTTATGTTTTTACAGAATCCCTACGACTTCTTTGGTGTTGACTGACAGCTATGAAAACTTACCAAACCAAATTATGTATCCCTACGCCAAACCATAAGATCTGTAAAAACACGTATTTTTGGAATAATATAAAAATCCTAAAACTTGAGGTCTAGCTAGAGGGCAACACAACACAATTTTGGGGTTAAAATATATATTTTATAGTCTTGCTACACTGACTTAAATTTTTGAATAATTTATATTGATCACTGAGAAACACTAGATTTTTTTTTACCACTGGCTTTAATGTTATACTAGATAAATAATTATTCAAAGATTACATATGAGGAAGAAGGGATAACTTTCTTTTAAAAATATTTTTATGACTTAAAATATACCCACACATTTTGAATAATCGGCATAAATAATCGAAGATTCAAATACAGATCATCGGAATTGCCGGTTATGCGATAATTGGCTGATTATCAGATTAATAATAGGCATCGGCCCAGCCCTAATATATTATAATATGCTCAATGCAGAATATTATATTTTCCCACAGAATTACACATATATTAAATTAGTTTGGGTCTCTACTCGACAAACATAAGAGGTAATCTGACCTGAAGGTGCCGTGTTGTTATTGTTGAGAGCCTGGAACTGGGACACAAGGTGGTCCATGTGTTGCTTCTTGAATGCCAGATCTTGGAGCTTATCCTGAAGAACCAAATGTTCAGAGACCAGGTCAGCATCTCTGTCTCCTAGGAAGCTCACCAGCTACAATAAATACAAATATCACTGCCACACTCCCCACAGTTGGCGATAGGTGCTGGTATCCATTGTAAGTATTGATAACAATTTTAAAGGCTGTCTTGTCCCTCATCAAGTGTTTGCCTAGATTAAAGGAGTTGGTGAACACAATAAAGCTACTTACTTGACTGATGTGTGTCCCTGTGTTCAGGCTAGAGCAAGATGCGTAAACTAGACCCTATGTTCAATCCACCCCGTGGGATATATAATTAAAATGTGTTGCATTGTGTTTTGTTATGTTTCTGTCCTGAACCTCAACATTCCAAACTTGCTAAATAATGCCCAAAATATATGGTAATGTTTGCATTCTCATATTCATGCAAACAAGTATTTACAGCCGCGAAACTTAGGAAAAGTGGTCTTAGAAAATGACTTACTGGTGAGTATCCGTTTTTTCTCTTGAGAATGACAGTTTAACCCAGATTAAGAAGAAAATGGTAGAAGTCCTTTCACAGTTTAACTCATCTCAACCCATATCATATAAATCTTCTGAATAAACTTCAAAACATACTAAACCATTAAGGTATTTACTATTTATGATTGTTTTGGAGTCTAATGTATTTAAACTTCATGTCAGTCTGTATATGTATTTATAATATTTTTTAAATAAATTTTGAATAAAAATTAATCAACAAAAGGCTTTGGCCGGCCTTTTTTTTTTTATTTGGCCTTCCTGTAAGTAAGTTTGCAAATCTATGGGATAGAGAGCAATTTTAAAACCATTTCCCCCTGATGGCTATTAATTTATATATATTTATTTTTAATATTCTTTTAATCATTGAGAGACAAAAATTATAATTCTTTATTATGTGTTTGTTTTAGCGAATAATTGTTTATTTAGAGATTTACAAAGAAAAATAATACAGGGATAAGGGGATATTTGAATGTAGGTAACTGGTAACATTCTAAAAATAGCACGCCTCATTACTGCATCCTGTCAACACCAACAGTAGTGGTACATCGCTCTTGTGAACTGTCTATTACCTTCAATCAATCTCCGGCAGAAGTGGTCGACTTGACTGAGAACTGTGAATCCCTACCAGGTGCACTGCGGTATTTTATCCCTTCTTTAGACAAATGTTGTTACACTTTTGTTTTTTGCAAAACCAACGTTACTAATGATTTATTCGAAGGGGTAGCAGAGTAAAAATGCACTTTGATTATCATGGAGAGGAGATGAAAAAATACAGTGATAAATTATTTGTGCTAAACTGCCCCAAATGATTCTGATTTAGATTTTTAAAAATTATCAAAGAAAAATAATCTTGCTCATTATTTTGTGATACCATGTGCTGTATTGCTTTGTTATTGTTTACTTGCTCCTAGTGATTACCTCTTCAGTACAAACTACATTTTGTCTTGTGATCTCTTTTTTTATATTCTTGGAAACTTTTTTTTTTGCACTTGCTGTTTTCTTTAATTTTGAGTTCATATAAAATAAAGTTATTCATTTAATTAATAGAATTGAACTATTGAAGGCATATAATAACTTAATAAACTTGACCTACGCAACAGTTGCAATCAAGTCTATTGAAAGCTTGACACCTCGTTAGACCAATAGTGCAACCTTAAGTGAAATTGCCAACCAATTAGAAGTTAAGTATTATAATGTAAATGTGGTACCTCATTCCTGTTATCACAGAGCTGTTGCAGGGACATGATCCTGTCCTCTAGGTGTTGTATGTTTCCATGAGCAGGATCAACAGGAGCATCACCTGACAACAACTCGTTGTTAATAGATCTTGCAGCGGTCCCCTCACTCGCCGCGCGGGCCAACAGCAAGCCCTGTAGCACCAATGTTGAAAGTTAGGGATAGGCAATCTTGTATCATAGATACTTTTTTATTTAATTTTTTTCAATGTCCTAATATACTACCTGTCCAGGTTATTCACATACCTATACTAACCATATAGGAATTAAGAAGGTATTATTCAGAGGAAATGTACTTGCATTTGTGTGGAGTGGGAATTTATTTATAAAAAAAATCTTAGTAAACTGGGCTAGGATTCAAACCATGTCATTCCTATTACAGGAAGTCCAGTCTATTACAGGAGAGATTAAACCAATCTAGTTTGTAGTCTAATTATTTATATTTTAACTTTATCTTAAGTATATATATATTTATATATAAAAATAATTAAATATTATAATTTAAACAATTAATAATTGGTAGATGTATTCAGTGAAATTACATTCAAAATGTATGATTAGGCTTTACTTCAGGTGGAAAAACATATTGTCAAGTATAAACAATTAACACGAAATTAAAAATGCATCAACAACTTGACCATACACAAATTGCAGACAAGTCTAAATTAAATGTATACACATTAAAAATGTTGTTACAAAAATTATATAGAGATGTACAATATGGTATGAACAAAACAATTATTTCTTTCAAATATGTTGAGAGGTAAAAGTATAAAATTTTAATGTGTGGTTAACATCTGCCAAAACACTTTCTAATGAGGTCATTGAGTGTTGTTGTTACAAAGATTATTAGATATCCAATATATCATGGATTGAACAATGATTTAAGATTAAATATGTAATGAAGTAGAAAGTATTAAATTTAAATTTCGAGGTCAATATCTGCCAAATGAGTAAAAAAGTAATTAAGTAATGTGGAATTATTAAAGTTTTATCTGTTTCATTGTCCGTTATTCCTTTGTGAAATCTGGCACCGGTAAGGATGATGGAATTACTTCATTCTGACATGTTTTGGTACTTAAAGTACCATATTAATGG
The DNA here is from genome assembly GCA_902141375.1 of Timema poppense. NCBI lineage: Eukaryota > Metazoa > Arthropoda > Insecta > Phasmatodea > Timematidae > Timema > Timema poppense. The sequence goes on from CABFOV010003131.1 coordinate 69,584, forward strand.
AAATTGGGTTGTTGAAAAGAACACTATGTGTTAATATGATGGCAAGATGTTACTTTCAAGACCTTTTAGAACGTTTTCTAAAACGTTAACATCTTGTCGTCATTAACATATCGTGTTTTTCTCAACGACCCAATTTCCATTAATATGGTACTTTAAGTCTCGAAACATTTCGGTATGGAGTAATTCCATCATCCTTACCGGTGCCAGATTTCACAAAGGAGAAACGAACAAAGAAACATATAAGACTTTGATAATTTCACATTACGTAATTATTTTTTAGCTCGTTTGGAAGATATTAAACGCAAAATTTAAATTTAATACTTTCTACTTCATTACCTATTTAAACTTGAATCTTTGTTCAATCCATATTATATTGGATATCTAATAATCTTTGTAACAACAACATTCAATTACCTCATTAGAATGTGTTTTAGCAGATGTTAACCACACATTAAAATTTTATACTTTTACCTCTCAACATATTTGAAAGAAATAATTGTTTTGTTCATACCATAATTGTACAACTCTAGATAATTTTTGTAACAAAATTTTTTTCGTGTATACAAATATTATATATATATAAAGCATTCTATCCAAGTCTTAACCTTTAGAATATAAGCAATCCTTACTTTTAATCACTTTAAGAATGTTTTCTAATTATCTTATATCGTGGTTAAAATCAAAGTAAATTATAGAGATATTAGGTGTGTGGAAATACTTATTATCTGATATAAATAATCAAATTTGGGTTAGTAGGTATTATAAAAAATTGTATTTTGAGCTGGCTACTTTAAGAATTTTTTTTTTTGTCGAGTGGATGAATGGATAATTTTTCCAAATCCGAATATTTAATTTACCTAAGAATTCTGAATCTCGAATAAAAATCGGAAACTTGTAACACACATTAAATAACAAGAGGTTCACTTTCTATAATTTTTATTTTTAGTCTTAAATTCCAATTTTGTTCATAGTTATTAAGTTGCTAGAAATATTCATGGATTGTTGTGTTATAATGTTAATACAAATTAAGTGGTAAATTAATGGTCTGGGGTCTATTTGTTAAGTATATTCTATAATTATGTTGGGCTGAACAACTAATAATCATTTTAATATCTCTAAAATCAATCAAAACCAATTTAAAAAAGTATTTTTACATATACAACTCTTGGAATCCTTGAATATTGCATTCTTGTCCATTTTTGAAAAGTTGTTATCCGTCTTTACTGGGGCTTCGCATGGAGTGGGTTGGTTGTCTTAAGTCGTTGGGCCTTGCCGGCGCGGCGGGTGT